>CP136069.1:124175949-124448449 GCA_032622095.1 Siphonodentalium dalli | reverse complement strand
GATAACTAAACTAAAAAAGAAATATAATCTATGTGAAGAAGTTTCTATAGAAATTTTATAATAAAGAAACTGTCCAGAGAAAATGAAGCCTAAGCAGATTTAATTTAGTGATGCTAGACCGCTATGCGGGATAGCGTCACTAAATTCACCCTCTGGGGACCTGGTTCTGCAAATGACAGGCACACTAAACTCAGGCCTGCTGGGAAGATGGTTCTTGAGTAAATATATTGGCCGATCGATAACGACAAAACATTGGCGCTCATCGCCGCGGAAACAAACGTGATGGAATTAGAAGAGTCTATATCCACTGCCGACACATAAGCTCTAAGACAATTCACTTATCCTATATTTTATTGTCGCGCGGAAAAAGACATTGGATCGCAAATGTCAACATTTTAGCGAACTGGTGCAAATAAAGAATTGCGTCAAGTGAAAAGAACAATCACACATTCGGTAGGGATTGAGTCTGACTCCGTCGCGGAAACTTTGATGGCGTTAATAACTATATATTGGCTGTTGTCTGACACTCGGAATAAAGTGTGGGTCTTTTATGGAAATCGGAAAACATATTCGTCAAGCATTGTATATAAAATACATAACATGCTCATTTCATATACACTGGCAGTGTTGGTCTACCCAGACTCTAATGTTATCGATAGACTGAACCAAGAATCGTATAGACTCAACCAAGACTGCATGATATGAAGTCATACTGATATACCACATTTCAATTATCTTAATTTCAGAAATTAGAATATTTGAAAAAACTTTGTTCCAATCAGTGTAGCTAATGTAATTGTCTTTTTGTCAAGTGAAAGGAAAAATACCACACATATGGGAAGTATATGCGGAATTTAGCCCATGAACCACGCAATTTCCACCGGAAGTCGGTGTTTTTTTGGTTCTGAATCTATGTAGCGACAGGACAATGCTGTTATCACCGAGATAAATGTAGCCTGGTCTGCTGAAGTTTGGATTATGCATCTATAAAATGCGTATTTATTCGATTGATACAATATGAATGCGATATTATCCACAAAACACACTTTGTGTGAGTTGAGCGTTTGTTTATATGCAGCAACGGGAATATAGTGAAATAGCGATATTGTCCAAACAGAAAAAAACATCTCTGCCAGGACTTGCACTCTATTATGATGATGAAGAAGAAGAAGAAGAAGAAGAAGAATAATAATAGCACGTAAATAGTGATCGAAAAGCTAAACATTCAACACCGTGGTGATTTTTTAGGATAGTGATTCACCGTGACGGTGACCCATTCAACGCCGAAATCTTGAGAGTCTAGGATTAGTGGGTGATATACCGGTATGTTGTAAACAACTTGGTGGCATTTCTAACCAAAGTTCCCTCAGTGGTGTCTTTCCGGTGTTGAGTGTTTTGCTTATTGCATACTCTTTACGTAATGTATGTTTACACAACATGGCTTTTGTTTACATAACACAGAGTACTAGCAGCACCATAACATGCACTTTACGCGATATTTATAATTGGTATAAGAACAAAATTGGACTATACTATAATATTCTTTCTGTCTATCGCGGTTTAACGGATGTAACTATTTTAACAGCAATACCCACCACCAACGATGCATCTTTAATACAAGTTCCTTAATACTATATTTAACTGTATGTATTGTCAAATCATAGTGTATTGAAATATCGATTTATGCAATGATGATGGAAATTCAGCAATTATTAGAACACTGTTTTTCATTTTGCGTGATATCCGTCATATTTTCATAATTAATGAAGAATTTATAATGTATATTTTCGTTTATATATATATGCAGGTGCTGTAAAACTAATTAAACTATTTATACAGACACCTTGTCTCATATCAACCGTAAGCTCCCTCCACTAATTGATATGTATGCACCTACATTGCCTTTGATATAAAAGCGATGTCTTTTACCATATTGCTGAGGTGTGACAATTTTGACATTTCATAGAAACGTTAGTTAAATGATGAATTTGAGCAGATGTTGAGTTTAGATATGTGGATGGTGTTCTATCGCCACTCACTCGTGTTATAACTAACGATTATGATATGTACAAGGGCCGGAGTTCAACTTTCTCTGTGTCGTGAGTAGGATACGTGCATGGTATTGCGATTGGGATGTCACTAATAAGTAGGTTTGGGACCGACATTTGTGTTTTAATGAAGCTTTAAGCAAGCCTCTATCCTAACTGAGCCAATGTCTCTACACATTCTAATATATACAACCCAGATTGTAGTTCCATATAACTGCGATGGGACTTTGACCTTTCCTGGCGACTTACTATGTTGCGCATCGATTTACAAACGGTTTCTTATCACACCACACCATGAGCCCACTGGATCACTGCATGGTATCTGATGCACGGTTTTCGCCTGCACACTTAATAACCAGATTGCTTCCCGCATCTCGCGAAATCAATCAAGTCTCGCGAGAATTGCAACTAAGATGAGCCTAATTTGGCCCCTTCTTTACTAAAATGATTCTTTCATTCAGTCATAAAGATATGCACTCGAATGGTGGGAAGTGTTTAGGTAATAGGTTAAACAAGGCCGTTTATTGAAATCTGAAAATTTTCCTAATTCCGCTATATACTCGTTGGTGAGAATTTAGTAAAGAACGGGTTAAAACTCACAATCCATGCAGCATATGGGTATTTCAAGTCCTACGACATATTGGGCATGAAAAGACATTTTATATTACCACCATGCAGTGGGGAATCAGAGTAGGAGCTAAGTCAATATCATGATTGCAAGCAGCCGGACGGTGTATTCATTTCAATTAGATTAATATAATAACTAAAGTACAGACAGCTCAGATTATGTTGTGACAATATATGGAGCAAATACAATGCACGGTTCTGTGAAGTACATGATCGCATGTAATGAAGAACGCATATGAGTTCGTTACAATGGCCACCAATAAATACCAATAGTTATTAAGAGGGCCTTAAGTGTCAGCTTCTATATGAATGTTAGCGAATTATTTCCTAAGCTTCATATGCATTCTGTGCGATGCCTTTGCGTTACGAATGACGTCGATTACGAATAATTTCACTTTAATTTGTTTGGTGAGCAGAAAATTGGCTTAGCATCTATTTGACGTCTAATCAGATTGGTCATCTTTAATTATATATTCAATCACATATAGTCGTTATCTACGTTGAGTCACACACATACATCTCTTCTGGGTCTGAGCATTGCTTTGCTCTTCGCACAAACTCTATTAGACGTCACTCTTAAATAATCGACCAACCCTACCCTCTGATCATGCATTTAGCTGAAGAGAATGAATCATAATCTACTGTGACACGAAGTGACCGCTGTGAGAACATACCTTTTGTTCAGGCGGGAACTAAGGACACTGGCTATTTACGTAGGCGACAATGACATGTCCCCAGGAGTAAAGATTGATAATCTAGCAATTGGTTCCACACAAAGGCGTGTTGATGAATTCTGGCAATATTGTGTGGCATCCAAATAGATTTCGTGCCAAACACACACCATGTCCGACGTACAGTACTGTATGACCTAAAATCGCATCACGAGTTCTATTGAGAATCCCAGATGAATATCGTATATGTCTCGGGATATCAGAATATATGGAAGCGACGGCGATAATTTCGATTCACAATGAGCCTCAGGCTCCGAGCCCAATCTCGATACAACAATTAGGTCGTGAATGCTGAATATAAATTGGACACGTGACTCCGTAATAATGAGGTACATTGAAGACAATCGTGTGGCCCTGGTCGGTTCTGAGTCAGGTGGCTCCATTGGCAAGGTACATACTATATGGCGTATTGGGCCAGCCATGCACCCGATCATTCCGTCTGTAACAGTTCAAGCATAAAACAAGAAGCCATGTATCTGTAACAAAGGCAACCACCATGTCCCTATACAGTTAATAGCACTAGCAATATAAAAACAACTAACTGTGCCTGTTATCTCGTTAAAGTCACCTTTACCAAGTAACGGGTCAACAGACGGACAACACAAAGAGACAAATTGTGGGTCAATAATGAAAGATAACTAATATAAAGCAGGGTATATACGCGGGTATAGGCTATTTAGAGTGTCTTTCGGTATCTTCACATCAATTTTATGGAATAAAGTGTCTGTAGATGGACACAGATACAAATGCCTGGATCAATCTTGAAAACACACCTTCGTTACTTCAGTTAGAGTTATTGTTGGCGCTATTGGGTGTATAGAGTGTTCCCGTGCGGACATAGTGGATACCATTGTTATCGATACAGGGCTGACTGTTAGCCGAACATATTTTCGCTGCCATAGCCCCCCCTCATTTTTACCCCAAAGTCGGAAATCTAATTCAAAAACCAAAATTGATATTGTAACAGGATTGACATCAAATTGAGATAACGGGATTGAGAATCAAATTTATAGTATGATCATCTCGTAAATGATTAGGTGATATAGCTTATAATAGGTAAAAAAAAAGAACCCATGGTAGTGGACCACCAAACAGTAATGAGGATTAACACTTATGAATCCTTTGTCTGTCATAAGGCTGATTGGGAGATGGTGGGTAGTGGTTTAGTTGTCAAATTATATGTTTCATTACCATACACCTCGAGTTATATATGAGTATTCATGGTCAAATAGATTATGCTGCCTTCGTTCATGACTGATTACTGTTTACTATTATTATAAGTGTAACACATTGCATTCAGCCGTGCACTGTCAGTTGATGGTTGTCGTTAAGCCATGTTGTTTCTGAGTTCTGGTTGATAGCTTAGTTGAATCATCACTGGTCAAACACATTACACTACATACTCTCCCTTTTAAATTGGCGATGTGTGATGCCCAGTCCTCGGTGTTCATATAAGCGTGGTCTGAAATCATTGACCTTTTCTAGTATACTACATATTCATCATTGACGAGTAATTGTCCCTAATTAGGAAATGTTTAGATTGCTGAACTTATTATCTGAACATTTCCTTCAATAAATAGGGCTCATTCTGCACTTGTATTATCTGTCGTCTGCTTAAGCTATGGAGTCATAAATTCATTGTCATTATAATTACCATGTTGTTTGCACCGTTCATAGAGCACATGAGTGTACTTTGCACTAATTCATGGCTCAAATGTATACATATACAGCCCCCCAAATCGATAATAGACCATTCAGATGTATACTTTTATAACTTAATGGGAGAATTAATTTAGCATAGAAAGGGCTAAAACATGGTACATTTAGCTATACTATACAGAGGATATCTTTTGGTTGGATATGGGAATTATAACAAACAATTAATTTCCAAGAGTGTCTCTGTCACGAGTGGAAATTCATTTTGTTTTGTCATCACGAATGAAATAATTACCATATCCAGCCAAAAAGTGTAGATGTTCTGTTTATTATAAATTCCGCTAAGTTGTCCGATGACTGCTAACTCGAACGAAGAGTGAACAGTCCAAATTTGTATACCAAAGCACAGCCATGGTAATGAGGTTGTGCATATAAAATAGTTCCATTTTTCAGACAGATTAGTTGAGAATCAAGGGGCTAACATCGTTTAACAAAACAAATCAATTAATCACATATTATACATGTTCAACTGGTTACCTGAAAACTCAGGGACTTTTAGCATAGCGATGTTAACACACCAAGTACCGAATCACTTTTAATTTTAGCGCGGATGGAAACGAGTGAGATATCAATATCTCACCAGACGGATAACGGTTTTTATCTCATGCAAAAATACTACTAACTGATAGCTTATCGTATAATAAATAGAAATATTTAACTTCTTACAGCAGCGAATTCCAGCGATTACATTTAAAAGCTTTAGTTGAAGGCGTCAGCTTCGACTACAAATCTGACGTCAGAGCAATAATGTTCTTGAGGAAAACAGGAAACAGTCTTCATGCTGATATTTATCACTTGTCATATCTGCCCATCGAGGAAACCGTTTTAATTATTCTGGGTGAATTGTTTTGATGTTCTGATTTATGTGAACATGTTGACATATATATTAATTTAACTCACTTCTGCAGATAATATTGCTCTTAATGTTAAAGTTAGACCCAAATATGATCAAATTGAGAAAATAAATCCGGACGAAATCATTGTGCTTGGTGTATTCACCGACGAAAAATATCGCTTCTGGCGCCACACTGCAATAAAATTCGAAAGTGGCGTGATATGGAACAAAGCACTGTCGTTATGTTTTTACATATGACTGTGGAATAAACTGCATCAGAATGAAATATGAAAAAGTCACGATATGGGAAGACTTTTCTTGTTGGTAATAAACATCAAAGGGAAATAACAACATGACAAATAGACACGCACGAATACTCTCTAGAGGGAGTACAAAGCGATGGATTTATGATATGCTGCCGCATGATCGATTTTTCTAAAGTATTCTCCATATATCGCGCGACGGCCGCGATAAGTTTCGGGAGGAATTGAGGGAATGTTGAAAGATATTCGACATATCTTTGACAACGAAACCTTAACTTCGAGACAATAGCTGAAAGGTCATCTTCATATATCTGAGGAAGTCCATTGCGCTGAATCGTAATTACAAATGATGCCCAATATGATTTATTACCGTAAAACTACTTTGTGTATATGATTTATAAATGTTCCGCAAACTAACGGTTTGCAGTTACATGTACTACTACGTTGACCTATAGTAATGCCCTAAGTAATCGACTCATAGTAGAATTATGGGTAACTTTTCAGGATTTAGTCGGAAATATGGCTTGTTGCCATTCATCGGAAAGCACTCCCCGAGAGCTTTCCGATGAATGGCAACGAGCCATATTTCCGACTAAATCCTGAAAAGTTACCCATAATTCTGCTGTGTGGTTATGGAGTCGATTAATTAGAGCATTACTGTATTCGTCGGCGTCAAATTTATGTCGAGCCCAAAATTCGTTTCGCAAAAATAATGACGGCATGGGTAATCGTGTGCAGTATATTTTCGTTTTGCACAATCTGCTAGATTAAACACAACGTGCAGGGGGGGGGGGGGGTGAAAACAAATTTTCCGGCACGTATGCCGGGGTGGGTGGGTGGTCAAAGCCACCAACAAGCAATTTTTTGCTTGTTTTTTTTAGTGTTTTGGCAATGAGTTGGGCTTCAAAACCACTTTGAATAAGAGAAATAATGTAATTCTAACTGTTAAGCTGACTGCAGGCAGTTATCGATTTGTATTTTGTTGCAAATTTTGAAATCCAAGATGGCCGCTGGCAGCCCTGATTTTTTGGCCGAATGACCTCAAAATGACTCATTCCTATTTACATGTCCATGTTAATATCCATGATAAATAGTATGCACAGAAATTCATATACAGCTGTTTACAGTGAATTTCCCCCCGCAAATCTCTGTTTTAGTGTTAAAAGGGGGGGGGGGGGGGGGGTTGTAAAAAAATGGTCTGAAAAAAACTGCTGAAAAAAAATTGGCGGTGGGGGTGGGTAGGTACAACAAATGATCGAAAGGGAAAAAATGCCATACGTGCCTGAATTTTTTTTCCGACCCCCCCCCCTGCAACGTGCACAATAATCTTATATTCCATCGGTCAATTTGGGATAGTTCATAGTAGCCCAAGACCATTTAGTTTACGACTGTCCAGTAGTGAGTCCATTAACCGACTTAAGCACAGTTTTATAATATACAAGGAGATATGACATTGATACAAATGAACAATTCCGATAAACATCGATAAATGAGACGTTTACGAAACGTTTTTCTGAGGCAAAATACTCATTGACAGACAGCAAAACCACGCCCCTTGACAAGGCTCACGTGAGTGGAAATTTTGTCGTGGTAACTATTGTCCAGGAATATATACAGCTGTCCAGTACAGATTTGTTCGAAATTAAACTTCGATATACGCAGGTTAAATGACCACTTTACACTTGGGAACCTCGATGAGTCATCGTTCATATACAATATTAAACTAACAAGGAATTATATTACGTGGGGTTTATAAGCACTATGCAGATGTTTGTTATTTTCGGCGGATGTTTTTTTCGAATGGAGATCCCCGTGGGAGTTAGTAGTGCATACATTGGGAGACATGACATTCTAGATTACGAATGTCGACTTGCGGTATAAAGCATATTATAAAATACCCATTCGGAGAAATAAAAAGTCGAGGTAGAACACAAGAGCTCGGATATAAGGCTTGATAATTAACGGCTTTATGATACAACACAATCAAGTTAACTGAGTGTATTTATCTTTAAATGATTTTTGTTTTGCACAAACCAAAGAAATTGATACCATATCCGATATGGCGTTTATGGCTTCGCGGTTACAGTTATTAGAATTTCCGCATAACTTGGTGAAGTATATAGAGGAAATTTCCTTCGACGAAACCAGCTTATGATATCCGCTCGAGAAGTAGTTTGGAGTGAGTTCCCAAAAGGAGTCGCACAAAACCCCGCCACCACATCCACGGGAATCACGTGTTTTCGAGGTTGGTAAATACCATGCACGCATTCCAAATGGCCGAGGCGTGCGCAAATACACAACACAATTGAGGAACTGACACAAAAGATTGACTGATACGAGCATATGCTAGATTATTTTTAACCCTATCAGTGCCAAGTCAGATTTTTGTATCAACCCATATTTCATTGTAAGAGCTCTTTCCATCAATATATCACATTATTATAATCAATAAATTTGAAAAATGATCAAGGACTTGGCACTGAAAGGGTTAAAGCACGTTGATACCTTATTTGTTTAGATATACTCAGTAGTTTTCTATAACATTCTGACCAGTCAGTATCAGTATCCTTCGACAGACAACTTGTTTAAATAAAATAGTATAGCATATGCTCGTTACTACCAAAATACTATATGCAATATGATATATCCTAGTTTATTACCTTTTCCCTTGTCTCTGGTCACGTTTGTGATCGTCTCGGCCATTTTGAATGCGTGATACTCATCAATACGAAACCACGTGTTTGATATGAGTTTCTCCCCTGAATCATATAGGTGTACATTCCTATATAACAGAGTTCTGTGTCAAAACTGATCCATATAATTATACTAAAGAAGAAATGTGAAGAGATTGTCTCAGACCTGTGCATGTTAAACATAGATGACCATATACATAATATTGTATCAAAAGTTCCTCCCATATTAGGATCAGAATGGCTTGATGTGTCACTTTGACAGTCTCTCCAAATGTATAATAAGGATAACGTTATGCAGCAAAATGACGAAATATCTCCATACACCTCGAGATACATAACACGTCGGTAGTATGCATATATATGTAATTATATGTATTTCACTTTATTAAAGATATATTATGTACTTATTCGGGTGCGTTAAACTAGTAAGTTGGTATTCAGGCACCATGCCAACTGGAGGAATATACCATTCTAGTATCATCGCCGAAAATAAAAAAAAAATCGAACAATTGTAAATATTAAATTCTCGTTTCGGGACGCAACTATATGCGATAAGCTAACGAAAACTATTTCGCCATCGAGAGTCACTGTAATTAATTAATATATAAGAATGGCGGTGTTTGTTGTCAATTTGGATATAATATTTGTAAAAATTACTACTTTGAGCAAGATTATTCTCCAGTTCTATTTGATCACCCTACCGGAGTGTTTCACGTCACTTTAAGTTCTCTCAAATACTGTATTTGTATATGGTTTAATGAGAGTAAACATATTTGAATTTGATTCCCCATTCCGACTCTCTTGGCAATCACACTTTGCATGGGTTTTTACAAGATCTAATCTAGCTGTTATTGTTTTTAAATGGACTCGATGCATTCGAAGTGGGTTCATGCGAAACAACATAAAAGTCTATAAAGCAACTATCATCAACAAGTATATGTAAAAAATTATCAACTTCTTATTTTCATTACTAATAACACTCCAACAACGGATTCGCATATAACAATTATTATTGTTATTATGTTATAATTAAACATTACTATTATAGTGAAATTACCGACGAAAGTCCAATTAGTCCAATAAGTTTAATCAATAAAGTTTAATCAAAACGTAACGGCAAACATTCGAAAATGTCAAAGTATTGAAACATATTCTGAAAATCATATTTAGACTTTATTCTGAAAATCATATTTAGACTTAAGTTTTTGATCTTACTATATACAATTATCGATGTTTATTGACAAATCACTATAACAATTTTGTTTACATAACAATGGGTTCAACGCGCAGCATTTCGTTATAGGAGAGTTATCAACGATTAAGCAACGTTTATCTATTTCCCCATGTTCATCTTAGTGGCAAAGTATTACAGACTTACATGTACATTTTTTGTGTGCACATTTACCCATTGCAGATGCATTGTGTCCCTGAATCGATAGTTTTACTTTTATGTCCTAGCATCTGTTCTTTGGAAGTCGATACCGTGAATGGGTTCTATAATCAATCTTTAATTTGTACAGAGAATGCATATATATATATAAATTCAAAGCGTCATATATCGAATGCATGAGGATATCTTTGAGCTGAATGAAAACGAATGTATTATGCAATCACACTGTTCCAGTTTCTAGTTTTTTTTCCATCCGCATTCTATACGCATTGTTATGTCTCGTTCGTGATGATATAAGTTTCGGTATAATAAATAGACTATCAAGAACGCTCTTAATTCAGTGTGCAATCATCTATCATTAATTGATGAATTATATGACTTGAATAAGTTGCTATGAAGCGTATATAGTTCGTAAAACAATAAACAACATATTTATCGACATTATTAGGGGATCTGGATGTTACGAACGCGAGTTTGATCACCAAAAAAATGGATCGCGATGTAACAAAGCGAGTTTGATCACCGGAAACGAATGTCGATGTAACAAAGCCAGTTTCGTGCCTGGAATCGGATCGGGTGTAACAAAGCCAGTTTGATCTCGGAAACGGATCCTGATGTAACAAAAGCCAGTTTGATCTCCGGAAACGGATCGTGATGTAACAAAAGCGAGTTTGATCCCTGAAAACGGATCTCGATGTAAAAGAGAGTTTGATCACCGAAACGAATCACGATGTAACAAAGCCAGTTTCGTGCCTGGAATCGGATCGGGTGTAACAAAGCCAGTTTGATCTCGGAAACGGATCCTGATGTAACAAAAGCCAGTTTGATCTCCGGAAACAGATCGTGATTTAACAAAAGCGAGTTTGATCTCCGGAAACGGACGGGATGCAACAAAGCCAGTTAGATCCCTGGAATCGGATCGTGATGTAACAACGCGAGTTAGATCCCTGCAAAAGGATCTCGGTGAAACAAAGCCAGTTTGATCTCCGGAATCGGATCGTGATGTAACAAAGCTAGTTAGATCTCTGCAAAAGGATCTCGGTGAAACAAAGCCAGTTTGATCTCCGGAATCGGATCGTGATGTAACAAAGCGAGTTAGATCCCTGCAAAATGATCTCGGTGTAACAAAGCCAGTTTGATCCCTGAAAACGGATCTCGATGTAACTAAAGCGAGTCTATTGCCTGGAATCGGATCGCGGTGCATGTAACATAACGAGTTTGATCGCCACAAACGGATCTCAATGTAACAAAGCGGGTTTGATCCCCGGAATAGGATCATGGTGTAACAAAAGAGAGTTTGATCCCTGGAACCGGATCGGGATATAACAAACGCCAACACGATTTCCGGCTTCAAACAATACGTGCATCGCGGTGCTTTAATTCACCGATATACAATCGCTCTCTACTGTGTTATTTTGCGGTGGAACATTCATAATATATACAGACAATTCCATAAACGCTTCTATCTCTAATAATCATGCTTGTCTAATTCTAGAATATCAGACGCTATAGAAACCACTCAACTATTCATGGTTCATTTGCTGCATATCTACACCGGCTTCACCCATCGAGTCAATATTTCACAACCCAAGTCGTAATCAACAACGACTTCACATAATAGATACGAAATTCTCCCATCGAACACTAAACTATCATGGGAACTCATCGGTGCGCTCCCGATTACAGAGAAAACGGAATTGCTATTAATTTCACGGGCAATATCTCTCTCGGACCAGCCATACTCGTATCGATCGAGATACTAATAGCTAACGTTCTCTCGAGACAGCCGTATACTGATGCTTAACCATGCTCTTTGATGAACATAGACCCTCGTGTCTGTGTTGGTCGGAACAGCACACTGCCCGCCGCTCAGGTTTGACTGTAATCTTGCGCCGAAACAAATCCGTGCGTTAGCGGGAACGAAAACAGCACGCCGATTTGTTGCAAGAGACATTTCAATCATAGCTGCATAATAGGAATAAAATCACATGCAAACATTTTTTTTTCTAAGTTGTTTGCTTCTACAAACAGAGCACAATTTGGCGTGGCATAATGCGACTGTTGGCCTGTTTCAAAGTGAATTTCAGAAGCTAATCAGTTGGGCTTGTAGTTTCAACTGATTTGGTTCATTTCAAGCATGAGCAATAAGGAGAAAGGCCGTTGAACAAAATACACCAGCAAATGTATGATCTTCAGCAAATGTATGATCTACGCTACGTGTAAGAAACAAACGAATTGTATCCAGTTAGTGAATACGAGCCCAGGCCTGAGTTATCATATATATAAAATCCAACAAAACTATAACATTTTAAAGTAAAAAGGTCATAAGTCTGCATGGTTAATATAATTGGATAAATCCATGATTCCAACACTGCTTGTATTTTCAGCCAATTCAGCCACATATCAAGTTAGTGGCGATCAAGCAACCCTATTTGAAATTATCACCATGAAACCAAGAAAACCCGGATTTCAAAATCGAAAAATATCCAGTTGTGGTGACAATGGGCGGACAAATTCAAAACGTAACATGTGGTATGGTATAAACCTGCCTGACAAATTATATTTCATTCAGTCAGTGTTAAATATAGGGTTATTATAATTCCATTCTAACTTTCGCTCACTTCAATTATAGTATTTATAATAAGTCACCCTTCAGTTGAGCGTCGTGCTAAACTGATACGAAAATTAGATAGAATCACATTCTTCGAGATTTAAGATCATTCTCCTTTGTATATCATCATTACAATTTCAATTTATAGGATCGGCCTATTGCCTGTTTAGAGCTTTAATTTTAATGCCTGTTGATTATGTAAGTAATTGTTGAAAGTGTGAGTGCGCGCAGAAGGGTGCGAATGAATGTTCTCGATTGCAATCAACATTATGTAACTGTATGACCCGTCTTCTTGTGTTTAAAATCATCTGACATCCAACAAATAAAGTTAATATCGAGAAACGAAAATTGTGTCCGAATTTCAACAAAAGGCAGAACAGTAATGTCATTATAACTCTTATGTAAATGGCGGCCTGACCCAAAAACTGGTCATGTATTGTGTAGCAACGAAAATACGAAACAAAAAACAAATTTAATTTCATTAAGTTCTAAAAAAACGGTTTTGTCTGACTTTTTTTCCGGTAAATCAATGACAGAGGGCCATGACTTTGATTGCTTTGGAAATCGCCGGACAAAATCGTCAGTGTTAACATATTTTCACTTAAATCATCACTGACCACTGTTTTATGGTATATGCCTATCATGCATTGTGATCTTAAGCGACGATAAATCATGTTTCATATATATAGCCAACAGTATTTCTTATTTGTTATTTTGGTATGAAATCCCGATAGTATATGTGCAACAAATATTTTAACTAGATAATAGAATATGTGATATCAAATTAATTTTAGAAACTATGTAAGAAATTCGTATATCCCAGAAAAAAACATGAAAAAACAGACAAACTTCTTTGCGATGTAAAGTATATATATGTTTAATTTGTTGTACTAATTGTAACTTGTTCTACATATATTGTGTTATGATATATTGTCTGATTAAAAACATTTACAAAAAAAACAAAAACAGGACGTTTCTCTATGTCTCGTTATGAATGTCCTCGTTTGATTGTGTGTGATGTATTTGATAAGTGATATGAGTATGTATAATTGCAGTTTGGTGGTAAAACGTTTTGCGCACATGCAGATTGTACTAGAAACTAGTTCACTAAATAGCGGACAAATATCAAAATTCATTCATTTCTTTTTTTATATTTGGACGCATGGCCTTTAGAATAACTTCAGCGAAAATTCACCATTGTGGGGAATATATACGCGATGTAGTGCACGTGTGTGTAATTTTATTATTCATGTTACAGTACATCAAGCCATCTATACGAAGAATTGCAAGAACAATTGCCAGGCAAATTCCACCGACGTGTCCACGTAGCCCTATATCACGTAGCCATATATCACATACATTGTGCTATGCTATGCTTTAATCTCTAAGAAATAAATTCACATGTTACTGGCGAGATGAGCAATATTTACACAGTGATAAGTGTGATATATATACATACACATAAAAAGACAGAAGAAGGAGAAGAAGCAGAACAAGAAGAAGAAAAGAAGAAGAATAGAAGAAGAAGAAGATAGAAAAATATTGATAGATAGAAATGGCGGTAGTTTCTCTGTAATCCATTGTCAGTCCTCATTATCGTCATTTTTATATTCATCTTAATATGTTCTATCAGTATACTTTTCGAGTATGTCTTATGGCAATACTAATAATAATACTAAAACTAACTAATAATGTGCACTTCTCGTGCGGTCTCCGTGTTATGAAGATCTCGGAAATGAACACGTCAAGACATTAGCCGGTGACATGTAATATCTCAATGCCAGATACAGATGACGTGCACGACTCATCAACGTCGACCAAAATAGACAAGCTTAATTAAATATGTTGTGGCCGTACAGGTGCACGTAAATATAGTATTTGCCGATATTGTGACGTGGCGGCCTGGGTTGTGTGTATCTCACCTCCCAACATTGGCCAACATGTTATCTCAATATCTCAATGTCAAATACAGGTGACGTGCACTTCTCATCAACGGCGACCAAACATAGACATAGCTTAATATATTGTGGCTGTACACGTGCACGTAAATATAGTCTTTGCCAATATAGGGACCGGGGTTGTGTGCGTCTCACCACCCAAACATTGGCTAAATTTTGCAAAGGTTGGACATTTCATGTCTGACAAAACATTAGTTGGAACCTCCAGACCAAAAGTAGGTTGAATTCGTTCGGATAATTTAAAGGGGAAGGAAATAGCTCTTAGCGAAACGGCGTGTGCATTAATAATAAGCAAGCTGTTCTCTGTTGGTGTGTACAATTTCAGCGCAAATCTCCACATAAGATCGAAGATATGGCGTCTCAAACTTTGCGACGTCACGGCCTCACTGGGCTGTTTAACGCTAAACTGTATCGCGTACGATAGACAGCAGAATTGAATGTTTGTTGTGCATGTGCAATAAATGATTATATGTTGTTGAATAAATTATAGTTTAATTCGCAAAAGATTGTTTGGTTGTCATATTTGCACATATAGGAAGTAGTTTGGGTTTGGCCGAGATTGTCACATTGAAATGTTATGCGACCATTAACTTGCCGTAAATTAATTGTTCATCTTTATAACATAAATAATTTTTGGCTTATAATACATGACTGTATATAGTCGTCAATAGGCTGTGATAGCATGGAATTTGCGCAGAGCAACAAACAAACACGCCGTGATAGCCTTTATACAGTACTATAAGGATGAGTAATGCGAAGTGAGGCCGTGACGTCATGATTTTATAGATATGGACGCAGGAGTTTTTCATTACGCGATGTGATATCGTTGTGTTTGAGCATAACTGAGATATGAGAGGTGTTTTATCGTAACACGGTTGCTATACTAATTATATTAACGGCCTGATTTGTTGAGGGTTTCCTTCCCCATTTCAACCAGTATTTAATGTGAAAATTGTTGCTTTAGACCAAATGTAAATTATGTTCCTACTTTTAATCAATTTCTTTTGAACTGAAATGGCAATCAGTTAGATATGTCCAGCCAATAGAAGTATTATAGGTCGGAAATTTATATCTCATAAATGGTTGAGGTGTGTTTGATGTTTAAAATCGAGACAGAAACTTATATCTGAATATTTCCTGAGGGATGACTACTCATCAATGAGTATTTAGTATATAAACGGTTAACCATGACACACATGCAGGTGTGCAAAAATAAACGTAGTATCATTTCCAGAAAATAGTAGTCTGGAACCAGCAAAGTGCTTCGTTTTCTGGAACAAGCAACCTCTATGCAACCTTAATTGGAATTGTCTAACAATTCTAAAATTAACCTTTTCTATACTAAATGAATTCCCCCCCCCCCCACGAAGTTAAAAAAAAGTGTACATCAGAATGGTTGTACCGTACAGGTAATATAAGCAGACGAAAGATAATATAAGTACAGAAGGAGTCATATTTATTGAGGGAAACTTTTGATAATAAATTCAACATACAGTAATGCTCTAATTAATCGACTCCTTAAACACAGCAGAATTATGGGTAACTTTTCAGGATTTAGTCGGAAATATGGTTTGTTGCCAATCATCTGAAAGCTCTCGGAGAGAGCTTTCCGATGAATGGCAACAAGCCATATTTCCGACTAAATCCTGAAAAGTTACCCATAATTCTGCTGTGTCTAAGGAGTCGATTAATTAGAGCATTACTGTATATGGTCGTTTGTTGAACTTATAGTTTATGAAAATGTCATACTAATCCAATCAATTAGTTTTTAGTATATAAAGGGTTAATATTACTCGCGTGGGGAGGGGTACTTTTATGTGAACTTGCACTAACTAGCTTCCGTGCCAATGAGACAAGGGAAGAATCCAGATATTTTTGGGGACACCCACATTCCAGGCTCACTTGCAACTGCATATGTATTATATAATGTGTATTGTTGAATTATGGAACATTGCTTTGAAAGAGTGGAACATTCTGCCCACTAGGATTTTGGATTACTTGCATGGGCTTCTGTAACATACGGTGGCTGGTTTAGGACATGGGAATTTTTTTTTTATTTCGTGACCACGAAATACTAATTCGTGGCCACGAAATAACTAATTCGTGGCCACGAAATAACTAATTCGTGGCCACGAAATAATTAATTCGTGGCCACGAAAAAACTAATCGTGATATACGATCGTCAGTCATTGTTGTAATGGAAGCGGATAGAGATGATCTGGTTGTAGTTGTCCACCATCTTGGCATGAGCCACGGCGATATGAGATAAAGGGTGTTGTAGGGTGTCCCGTAAAACAAATTAAGTAATCACCCCTTTCCGACCCGATCCAAAGTTGCCGCCGTCCAGGGGGTGGCCATTTTGGATCGCGGAGGGTGAAAGCGGATGAATATTTAGTTTGTCTCAGGGGTCAACCTACAACACTTTATTCAACCTAAAATGGGGGGGGGGGTTGCATATAATTTGCATGGGTACCATATATGGACCCCTCTGATCAGTTATATTTTCGCTCGAGGTGGGCTGAAGATGTGAAACTTTAGCTAGCTTTGCGAGCCACCCTACAACACCCTTTATTTGATCTATATCGGTCAAGTGGTCGAGAAATAATGTGTACCCTATTTGACCCCTTCTGAGCGGCGACCATTTTGGATCGGGTATGGTTGAAAGGTGTGAATATTTATAAGTTTGTTTTGGGGCCACCCTACAAAACCCCTTATTTGACTTAAATCGGTCAATATGCAAAGAGAAATGTCATTCCCATTCGACCCCTTGTGGTAAAAACTAATGAATATTCAGTTTGTCTTGGAGCCACCTAATCTGTGTTTCCCCGTTCTCTCTGGGCTAGGTTATATCGGACGTTCATATCCACATAGAGCCCGGGTCCCAAGCCATGCATAAGGCGTTTATAGTAGCTTCTCTGCGATCATACGCATTGCACCTGGCGCAAGTGTAACCAGTCGCCGTAAAGGTATCTGGATATATGCAAAGGTCAAACAGTTATTTCGTGGCCACGAATTAGTTATTTCGTGACCACGAATTAGTATTTCGTGGCCACGAAATAAAAAAAAAATTCCCATGTCCTAAACCAGCCACCGTAGTAACATGTATCAAAGCAACATCCGGTTATTCCGTGGCGATGGCGAGGACAAGTAATTCGGTGTTTCAACTCATCAGTAGAATGACTCTTGTTTATCGGAATAAGAATCTGCTGAAGAGAAATTGGTTAGCATCTAATGTCTTCGAGTGACGTATAGCGTGTCTCGCGCTGGGACAGATAATATATCCTGTAACCAGCGCGTACAAAAATCCATATGTTTGTTCAATATACTAAATTATATTTTAGTGTTCGCTCGTTCTCTGTCATGTAATGTCAAAACAGACGCCGGCACATAGTCTGTGAGCAACAGCGTCCAGCTGCCTCGGAGATAACTTTATCGATTAAGAAAAACTGAGAATCCTCGGAAGGCTGGGTTCACTCGATTTGTATGTGACATCTGGAGCGGGACAGATGGATGAGTGTAGTCGTGCTTCCGTAAGACACCGACCATCTCAGATTAATTACAAATAGTCCCAATCGAAGGCGAAGTCACGTTGGTTATAGAATTGACGAGAGTTCTCATAGGGACGTGGATCGTGGGTCTCCGTTGTGGTGGCGTCGGCGTGTCCATCATGGTATTTCCTGACTGCACAAACTTAAAGCAGACCGAAATTTCAAGTTCGAAATATTCCATTTGTACATCATAGATTGGAATTTTCCAACTGATACCTCAAACTTTCCAACTGTTGGAAATTTCCAGCCGATAACCAGTTCAGTCCAACCATTTGCCGGAAAGTAGAAAAAATCGACTTTGATCTAAAGAAACTAAGTTATCACTCAATAGGTTGGGTTATCAAAATACCAGAACAGATTCAACCCACTCAGTTTTGAACTGAAATTTCTAAATAACATTGAGTCAGGCATGAGTTTCCATCAGCTTTTTATCAAAGTTGGGAGCGGAGCGGGACCCAAGCCCCACACCCTATCGCACGTTCATTGTGCTGCCATTATAAGACACCGTCCATCTCAGAATAATTACAAATATTCCCAATCGAAGGCGAAGTCACGTTGGTTATCGAATTGACGAGAGTTCTCGAGATCAGCGTGATCGCTCAGCGGTCTGACAGAACACGACTTGTGTTCCACACTATACATAAGCGGACGTCCCAATGAGCGTTTTAAATAATCAATTTTACTGGATTGACAACAACGCAAACCTACAATTTAAAATTCAGAACGTACTCGATGAATTCTGTACGCATTTATTACCGGCAAACGAGCGGCTCATCACGGCAGAAGTTAGTCACATGGAAACCGTATTCTGGCAGTGTTTTCTTCGCAATAATTATACCAACGTCATTTTCTATAGTATTTTGCCATTGGTTTCCAAAATGCTAATGTATTTAAATAGGATAATTACATTAGGGCGGAAGTGAACGTTGGTGTAGCAATTTCGTTACGGAAAAAACGCGACGTCACAGCAGCGGCTCGGCTCTTTAAAGGCACGTGCGGCCTTAATTGTCGAAAATATTCATATTTGTTCCAAACACCGTAAACAGAAAAACATTAAAACGCATACAGTTCCGTTCATATATACCATGACCATCGCGTAAACAGCATGTTACCATAAAGACCTACTATATTTTACCTAAGCAAGAGCCTGATTGTGTTACAGAAGACAGCACAATGCTACTGGCTAATCACACATAAATGGCATAAACGCTCTTTATTAGTTCCATATCAGGTATTCACCAACAAAGAACGCTCTTTATGTTTACAATCATAATATAAACAAACACCAGAAAAGTATCTTTTTATGCTTTTGTTTACATAACAATGGTCAAACATATGACCATAACATACTGTTTATGCGATATTTCTTATTTGTATACGGACAAAGTCTATCTACATTTTGATGTTCTTTCTGTTTGTGGCGGTTTTTGACGGGTGGAGATATTTTCACAGGATACCCACCGCCAAGGCCAACCATGTCTTTAAAGTACCCGATATTTAGAAGATAAAGATACCCTGTTGAGTTGGAGATTCGGAGATTCGAGCATGAAAACAGTTTGTGTACGAGCCGACGAGTTCACAAACTGTTTCATCCTTAAATCTACAATATGCGATGAAACAGGGTCGTTTATCTCTATTGTAATTAAATCCATTAACAAATTTAAAAGAAACTGCACGAAAAGCACTTTTTATCGACATGACATGCTTTGAATCGATATATCCCCTTTTCAGTTATCAAATCTAAGGATACGTTCCATATGGTTACTCGTAACACCGCCAGAACATCTTCATATTAACCGCTTACAACGTTCTTATTGACTCGATTTCACGCGACTCTTGGTAGCGCGATGGCGCATTTTACGCGCGTTGACAATGACACCGTGCTCCATTCAAAATGTGTGCGCACTTCAGCGACCGAAGCTCGGAAATCGAAAACTAAATTTATCAGCTCTCAGTCAATCAAAATACATGTTTCGGCGTAAAATATTCGGCTTGAATTCCAATTAACGATATTGCCAACTTAACCTTTTTGCCGCTATACGTCACACTGTGTGCTATACGTCCGTACTGAGTACGGACCTACTTCTGCGCACTACCTGGTGGCCGTCAGTCATATTAAGGGGAACTAAGAAACTGGTGCACCTGAACCAGTGTATCTGAACGTTTCAATCGATGTATGTTGTTCCATGATTCGTAATGATAGTAGCCTTTGGATGAAGTCATTTGTATGGTTTTCACAACATTCCCATTATATTTGTCCACAAGGAAATGTGAAGAACGTAAACATCATTCAGCAGTGAAGAGGTTAAAATGCAAATAGAGGTTGATATTTTTCACTGAAAGGTAAGTATAAGTAATAATCTCGGTATCGTAATATATTTACACAGTTTAAAGGCATCAGCGTTGAATCACAAACTGTCCGTGACATATGAGTTTGTAATTCACCATGATGCATTTAAACTGTGTAATTACATTACGAAGCCAAGATTATTCCTTAGATTCCTGGTATTTCACAATGGATTTTTTCAAAATATGTCAGGAATTTCTTTGTGAAATTTGGTAGAAGCGATTATTGTCACACATGCAATATTTAAGTTCCATCGAACCATTGGATATTATATTCTCATTTAATAAATGTTTATGGCATGGAACATATTTAAAATGTTCTGTTGTCAGGACCTGGTACCAAGAACTTCTGTAAAGTATATTTGTTTTCAAAAGTGCAGTTTATATATCCATGATGTTATATCGGAAGACCATGAGAGTAGACTTAATTATTCGTGATTCGTGAAATGTAATGATTATTTTCATTTAGAAAGGCAACTACACATAAATAATTTTCTATAATTGAGAATGTTCATGTCATGCCTGTTGATCAATGCAAAAACGGACTGAGATGAGTCTGTGTCATGGGTTCATGACCAAATTAAAGCTGACCACCATATCTCTTAACACTGAGGCCTAAATTGTATTTGATTGCTCCCTGTTTGAGTGGACCACACTGCGTATCTGAACAAGAAAATCGCAAAATCCTAGCATCTAGACTAGTCTAAGCTTTCCAAGAGTTGGAAATTTCAAACCTGACACCCCCACTTAGGTTGGAAAATTTCCAACTGATGACAATTCCAATGACAATGTTGAACAAATGTTTGACAATATTGTTTTCTTAAATTAACTAGCAGTTTTTGACTTGCCACGGGGGAGGGATCAGGACACAAGCTTTCAAGTGTTGGCAATTTACAAACTGTCACCCCCCTAAGGTTAAAACATTTCCAACAGATGACCATTTCTGTCCAAAATTAGTACCTAAAATATGCAATTATTGGTCCAAAAACAATTAATTCCCCCCAATAAATTGTTTGAAAATCAAACTACAAGAACATTTTCAACCTATTGTTGGGGTGAAATTTCCAACTAATGTTTTGGCAGCTATGAAATTTCCAACAGTTGAAAAAATTGACCAAAGTTGGGGGGGGGGTGAAACCCCGCCCCAAACCCCCCTGTCGCCACGTCTCTGGCTGCCGTTCATACCAGGCGCAGGCGAATGACGTCATATATTTTTTTTCTATATCCATCAGTGATTTTTCAAAGATCGCGGGTATGGATTTCGAGAAATTGTCACGTGACTTCCACGCGGAATTGGGAATAAAGCATCGCGATAAAAATGAAAGTAACTACTTCACAACTTACGAAGAATTCACATGTGATTTAGGTCTATTAATTTCATTTAAACCAATTTCGTTAGTTAGCTTAATGAAAACGAAAAATGAAGAAGTCATGACGAGAATCCAGACAAGATTTTACAATCCACGACACGTCTTGTCAAGTTGGCACGTCGTCTCCGTCGCGACCATTGCATGATGTAACATAAATTATTCTTAGCGTTATATCGCCGAAAAAAGGCAAATTTGAGGCACATCATGTGTGGTTGCTCCACTACGTGTCACGTACGATTCATATTATTCTGGTACCATGCATATGGTTTCCCATGACGAAAAGCCTGCTAAACCGGTTCTCGGGTTTCGCATTGCTATCAGAAGATGAATGGTATGCGTAAGGGCTAACTGAAATAGGCCCCCATCAATTCTGACTTTAAATGTAAATTTTCGATTCGCTACGCCCCAGGACGATAGAAACATGCGAGCGCTGCTATTAAATTTGCTTGGCTGACTTCCTCGTATCATCATGAGGAGGGTTTTATGATGGATTTAATTCAGTGTGGTATCGATCATGACTTTATGAATATTCCTATAATGTGTTGCCAACCCACGAATGCGTCCTCTATGATTTACATACTGCTGTGGTGTACGTCAGACAAATTCCGTGACCGGGACACATTTCCACTTCGAAAGATGGATTTACGTTAATTGGTGTGAAATGATCAGATAAAAAGTTCAACAAATGACTCATTGCCGTTTATTTAACTTATTATATGAACATTTCCTCAGGGACTATTCGTCAATGAGCATTTAGTAAAGAAAGTGTTAACGTTGTAAGATATTGATGACTAAAATCTGGAAATATCAGTTACACATGAATTCATATATAGGATAACGAACCACATCACAGATAACCATTACTTGGTTCATGTGATTTCTACGTGTATATATTGCTTGAAATATGGCGAATGGACATATTGAGATCGGAGACATATTTCTATATCCCCGGTAAATGGACTAGGAATTAGCATCCACGGGCATGATAGCAGTTGAAATTCCAAAACTTAAAGACATATTATGTACTTGTTCGGGTGCGTGAAACTGATTAGTTAGTATTCAGGTGCTATGCCAACTGGGAGAATGTAGCATTCTACTAACATCATTGGAATTTTTAAGCAAATCGACCGTACCACTCCATAGAAAACATTGTCTGAACTACGCTAAATTGTAAATATTTACAACTCGATTCGGGACGCCTCTATCGGCGATAATCTAACGAAGACGATTTCGCCATCGGCAGTCACTGCGTTTAATTAATATATAAGAATGGTGGTGTGTGTTGTCAATTTAATTATAATATTTGTAAAACTAACTACTTTCAACAAGATTATTCTCCTTTTCTATTTGATCACCCTACCGGAATGTTTCAATTCACTTTAATGGACATATATATAGATTTGTATTTGTTATTTATATGTGTTCCAATATCATATACTAATATCGAATTGGCGGGAAATGTTCAGATAATAGATTCAACAAACGTCCGTTTGTTGAACTTATTATATGAACATTTCCCACTAATAAATAAAATCTGTCTTCTCTTCTATTATATTTTTACTGTCTGTCGTCTGCTCATATTTCATAGGTTGTTTGTTGAATCTATTATCTGAACATTTCCCACCAATTAATATAATTCTTCTAACTTGTATCATCTTTTCATATGTCTGTCGTCTGCTTTCATTACTAGAACATCCCCGAAATGAATAATGGACCATTCCGATGTATACTTTTATTATTGAATGGGAAAATCCATTTAATTAGAAAGGGTTGAAGTACAACCACCTCCTTAGTTCAATTTCTCTGAAACGACTGAAAGGATGTGCAGCCCGAGTTGCATACCCCCCCCCCCCAAACAATGCCACGTAACAAGAGAATCGGCGTTGGGGTGTTTACCTTGGAATTCTCAAATCCACCCCCCCTCGTGAACCAGACAAAATGTAACCTAGTCTGGTGAATTCTATTTCCGCATCGCTGGGTTCGAAATTTCCAACAACTGGCACCTAAAGTTTTTCAACTTGACAACCCCTATGGTTGGAATTTTATGAACGAATAGCCATTTAATTTTTTTTAAATGTGACCAACGGTATGAACATATATATGCTACTTTTGGTCGAAAACAACAAAATTCGCACAAAATACTATGAACATCAACATATTTTTGGACTGAAATGTTCAGATGATTTTGACCAAATGTGGGGGGGGGGGGCGGGGAGGTCGGATTGAAACAATCCCCAATCCCACCCTGTCACCACGTTGCAGAACCTTGTGTCAAACCCCGTAATGAGTTCCACCGCACCTATAGCGCTGCCATGCAATCGATGCCCTGAGTTTTGAACTCATTACGTATGGGAGTGGATAACGGGACACAGAACGGATCCGCGCATCACGACGAAGACCATTCTCCATACTCAATCTATCAAAAATGTCTAAGGGCTCAGGCAAACGTCAGCCAGAATTTAAATTTTCACCAACATTTCAGTTCCGATGTAAATTAGAGTGTTGGGAGTGGGATTACGCGGTCGATATTATCAGCGGGTTTGGATTGGAGGCCTTTTTACACTCGTGGCCATGCCTGGAAAAATAGTGTGTCTGATATTTGCAAAATGAGGTCCCACAGAGGGTGAATTTAGTGCTGCTATACAGCACAGCGGGCTAGCATCACCAAATCCATCCTCCGCAAATGTCAGACACACTACTTCAAGGCTTGCTCGTGTCGGTGATAAGTCTTCTTTGTAATATATACATAACTGAAATATGCGCTAATCCATCAATTTAAGCTAATTTACTCTCGTGTTAATATGTCCTGTGAATAGTTCCAATAATGTTCACACCAAAGGACACATACTGGTATCCAAAGTGACGTCGATTGACTACACTAGTAAATCATTCCCCCATGTTGCAGAATAGTAATTTTTAATTTACTATAGAGGAATATTATTTTACCTCCTTTTGCTACACATTTCGTTACGAGATTTGTATAGTTGTTCGAATTATCCAAAGACATCGAAAATGACAAATTATATAAAACAAAAAACAAAACTCTACTTTTTCTTAACAGCAATTTTTATAGCTTTATCAGCAGGACCCACCAACATCACATATAGTATTAGGAGTACCAATTAAACAAGGAATTTAACTTACCTTGGAAATCACTACACGGGTTAGAAATTTGGCGTACATTTAACTTATCGATATCATGATAATCTCGCATCGAAATCGTCATCATCGATTGTATTGTGTTTCGCACGCCGCGAATAAGCTCCAAATCCTAAGCTAATTTGTGTTCGTGTGTCCACTAAGTGTGTGCATGGAACTAAACAAACAAACTGGGTCAACTGGCACTGGAATAATAGCGACCCCTTCCCCCCCAAATCCGACACCCATGTGGTTAAAAAACCAAAGGCATACGAAGTCAAAGAAATAGTAATTTAGGAGCGTTAATTTGGACTATGTTTCTTTAATTATTTCGACAAGCTCCCATGAAACTATTGAGGAGCTAATGGTCCCGCATCAGCTCCAAGTTGCTCAACCATAATACACAATCAAAATGGTCTGTTTGGTGGGTCAAATTTCTTTGATCTTGCATGCTGGAATTTAACCCTTTCTATACTAAATACTCATTGACGAGTAGTCCCAGTAGGAAATGTTCAGATAATAAGTTCAACAAATAGGTCGTTTGTTGAACTTGTTATCTGAACATTTCCCCAACAAAGAATATGATTCCTTCTGAACTTACACCAGCCTTTCGTCTGTCTGTCGTCTGTTATTTACCTGAACGTCCCTCTAGATGAAGAATAGACCACAGGTCCCTGGCACAATAGACCCCAGCACCCAAAGACATATATATAAGACATATATATATATATATATATATATATATATATATATATGTCTTTGGGTGACGGGGGTCTATTGTGCCAGGGACCTGTGGAATATAGAATTCCAATACATGTGTATACTTTTCTAACTGATGAGATAATTCATTTAGTGTAGAAAGGGTTACAAATAAAAGTAAAAGTGTTCTTGTAGTAGGAAGAGAGTAGCGCCACCTGGCGGTTATCGTACATCTATTAAAATTTTCGACATTCGTGTCCCATTCTGCTTAGTCCATAACGGAAATGCAACATTTCATATCCTACACGACAGTCCTCTATCACATAAATACATGTAACATAGTGGTGTGATGTCAGTTGATCATATGCTTGTATCCGCTAAAATAATTATATAATTAGTTATGTATAAATATCATCTTCATTAATATGGAGGAACAAACTCTAGCTTATGGGATGTGTTATCATACATGTATACGTAGATTCATTTATGAGCGAGTCTCTCCCAACCTCACACTTCTTTAAGATGGCTTATTGATCGAAGCAGCCAGCGTCCAATATCGGGACATTTAGGAAACGCATTTCAGACTCGCAATTTCTTACAATATTATAACGTTAAGGCAGAACGTAATCGACTAGCTCCCTGACCCATTAGGCTTAGAGTGTAATCCCGAGAAGACCAAAGCATATCGAAGCCAGTCGAAGCGAGAAGCCTTTCCGGGCGCAGCGATAATTCACGTCACATCGTATACGGAACGGGAAGCGGAACCGATTTGTTGTCGCATTTCCGGAAAACGAAACGATTCGGCTCGTTCTGCCGCTATAACATATGACTTGTATTTGTGTTATCCCGGAGAACTATCGTGCCATTCTGAACCAGAAGTCATTTATCCGTCGGATTCCCCAACAACTCAGAAGAGTCTTTAATTTCGCACGGCATATCAGATCATTGGATTGCATCTCAAGGCAGTTAATCAATAAACTTTACCATCATTTTTCTAGCTATACATTATTTGGTCTGATATATTAAAGCGAACGCTACTGTTCAAGTATAAATTACATGAACAGTATGCATATAGAAGACACCACGCGAAGGAGGGGCCCCAAAACATTCAGTATTCATGTATATATGTCGAAAATAAACACGCTATGTATTTGGGTGGGTCAATATATATTCGCGAGGTCGTAATTAGTTGTCAGTCGGCGGGAGATTTAATCATGGGTATATATTTAGGACGATATTTCTTTGAGGGTACATATAGTGCCATGGTTTGGTTACCTGGGGGTGTGATGGTCCATTGGATACACTAACCAATATGAACCATATAGATGCATTAAACGTAACATTTTACAGTGCTAAATCGATTCTTTTGAGAGTTTGTCCAGAATATAACTCGTTCAAATAATCTTGGAATTTTCTGTGGCTGATCATCTCAAGTTGTTAAAAAGTATCTTGGGCGTTGATGCGTAGTGGTATATCGTAGATTCAGTTCGCATTTCCTCGTGAAAAGTGAATTTGAATAGAGGTACATAAGTCATTGATCTGTCGAATTCCTATATAAAAGCCAGAAGAGTCTTTAATTTCGCATGGCATATCAGATCTTGGATTGCATCTCAAGGCAGTTAATCAATAAACTTTACCAACATTTTTCTAACAACATTATTTCTGTCTGGTACGTTAATTTTTAAAGCGAGCTATACTGTTCAAGTCTAAATTACATCTATCAATTTCCATATAGAATACACCCCGGGGAAGCCCAAAACTTTCTATGTCGAATGTAAAACACGCTATGTATTTCGGGTATAGGTACATAGTGGGCAGTCGGCAGGAAACATCATTCAGTTGGTATATAGATAAGAGTCGTCGATAGGACGCTATATTTGTTAAAGTGATCTATACTGTTCAAGTCTAAATAACATCTAGCATTATATATGCATATAGAACACACATCGGGAAAGAGGGGCCCAAAATATAAATGTCGAAGACATACGCGCTATGTATTCGGGAAAGTAATTAGTGGGCAGTCATGAAACATAATTCAGTTGGTATATAGATAATAGTCGTCGACAGGACGTAATTTTAAAGCGAACTAGCTATACTGTTGAAGTTTAAATTTCATCAATAATTATGTATATATAATACACTCCGGGAAAGAGTGACCCAAAACAAATATATATATATGTTCAAGATATATACGCTATGTAATCGGGTAGGTACATAGTGGGTAGTTGGCATGAAACATCATTATATAGATAAGAGTCGTCGATAGGACGTTAGTTGTTAAAGCGAACTTACTGTTCAAGAATAAATTTCATCTAACATTATGCTTATAGAATAAACACCGGGAAAGAGGGGCTCAAAATATGTATGTCGAATATATACACGCTACGTAAATCGGGTCGGTATAAATAGTGCATGGAAAGTCGGCAGGAAACACCATGCATTCAATTGGTATATATAAGTGTCGTCGATAGGACGTTAGTTGTTAATTTAAAGCGAACTATACTAATAAAGTATAAATTACATGTATACTTTTCATATATAGTCCCAGATAAAAATAGACTCTTTGAAGTATTTAATGAAATAATTTTTCAAACTCTTCATTAATTATAGTTTGTTGGACAACCATTGGCAACCATAGTAGTTTGAGACGTAGCGTACGGAGAGTAAACAGATGACAACCGGAAGTCAAAGGTCACTTGGCAATATGTCCTGTTATGCAACGTTCGAATTTATAGACTGGGCTTATATTGAATGGAATAATGGTACGATCATGTAATAAATAAATATAAGTAATACACAGCGGATTCTACGCTATACAAATACAGTAAATTCAGCATGAACTCACGGTCAAAATACTATGATTATACATTTCTTAAATGACCTTTGATATCACATATGTGTCTTGTGAGAAAATAACATATTTGGTTGCATTTGATTTGGAGCAATTGTGCCAAAAGCGTAGCATCTATCCGGACCAATGCCACTTGTTGACATTGTTAGTAGAAACGGAGGAACTTTCGGTTTATTGAATATGTACTGTGAAATATATGAAGCAAACGCTGGCGGGAGCAATTACGTCAACAGCTTTCTAACAAATCTCGAAGAATCTCGTTCTGTTCGAGAACTGAAATTGGAATTATTCCAGGTTGTCGTGTTTGCCATTAGCTGCTCACGTCGCTCTGGCAGCTGCGGTCTTTTGTCATCCAAGACATCGCTATCGATCTATGGGCCGGCTTGTTTGACTAAACGCATACACCAAATGACCGTCGAATATACGATGATCAATAGACCCAAGTCCCCATGGTACACCGCCAGTATAGATACCATCTGACACATGATGTATGGGCTATTGGCGAACATAGTGGCCAGAGAATTACCGAAACCGGATGTCGCCATTCCGAGCCAATACAAATTAGTTTGACCGCAATAAAATTGGGGCAAATGTCTTGAACTCACTCAAAGAAAGCGACCGTGATTATGTGACCTACTTAGCCGACGTGACGCGTGTTTATATGAATGCTACCTTTGTGTGAGATATTTGAGAGTGTCGAATTATATCCATTGGTGTGCGAACATTTATCGAAGGGCACAAAGTTGTCATAGAACGATCACGTCCGGCCATATTACCAATACTTTGAGCTACATCAATAATACACATGTTTATCTCAGAGACATGCCCAGCGTTGCTCTTTGAACATACCTGGGACTATAAAACACACAAGGCGCCTATTTTTTGAAGCGTGTAATTTTTTTAAAGACAGTTTAGCGGCAACGAAATAAGACAACTTATATACAATTATGTCTTTCACTCAATACCTGGATGAACGTTTTTTGTATATATATCCCAGCCTCTTCTTCTGAATATAAGGTCATATTGAACTTATTTCGATAACACAAATAAGCCCATATCGGCATTATTTTGAACGTTCTATATGAAACTAAATCCATGCACTTACAAGATTTACGCTATGTGCTGTCAATCCCACCCGCGCCTTAACATGGAATAACTGGTATAAGTCCACTATTACTTATTTCGAAATCAAATTATTTAAGTCCAAAATAAACTTATGTGAATATTTCGGTCCGATATGAACCTACTTGTACGAGGAGATGTTGATATATCCAGACGAAGAATGCATGGACTTTTTCTGTTATATTTACATATTAGCCATGTTGAGTAGCTTCGGACTTGAGATGATTTGGTCTACGTAAATCACAAATTGCCGAACAGACGGTATACTACCATACATGTAATTTTCATTTATCTGATTGAACTTCAGTTCAAGTGCATAAAGCAATATAGTGATCTTCAAGCAAACATTTCCATTTAATTCTGAAGTTCAATAATGGGAATTGCATAAATGGATCGTTTTGCTATATTCTTGTTAAGGATTGACCACAGATACCCAAGGAATGTCCAAAAACAACTGGCTTGGTACCCACTTTGAAATTAATATTACACGTAGAAATATGGCTATAGCTAACATTACTGCGATGTACTGCCAAGCACGAGTAACTCTCCCATTTGTTGGTAACATACTGGATAATGGGTCATACTGGATCATTGGGACATCGATGCGGACTATAGAACACAGGTACATGTATGTTCAATGTATGTGATACAGGGCTGTCGCATTCATCCCATTATATTTTTAAATGATCTTACGATCTGATACAAAATCTAAAAAAAATTGTGCGAACGTTCATAATGCACGCCACTATAAATTAAATGCCCATATAGAGTATTCAACCCCTTCATGACGGGAGCTTCCTGATTTTTTGCGAAAACCCTGTGCCAATGCATTCTATTATATATGCGAGTCGACCATAGGTCGCCTGCTATATATAAGAAAATGCATTGGCCTAACAAATTTTATATTATTTTTTATAATTGTTAAAGAATGTAAGAAAAAATGAAAAAAAATATAAAAAATTGTTAAAGATTGTAAGAAAAATGATAAAGAATATTAGGAAAAAAAATGATAAAAAACCATCAAATTGTTAAAGAAAGTAAGAAAACTGATAAAAATGATAAAATAGTTAAAGAGTATAAGAAAAAATATGGTCGACTCGCATATATAAGAAAATGCATTGGCACAGGGTCTTTAATGTTGCGGCAGCGCAGCTCCCGTCATGAAAGGGTTAAAGTTTTTTTACCAACCGGCGAACCAAATATCACACATACAGTCTGTGAAAATGCGAAAATCATATTTCATGTTATCCCACTTATTTGGGGGTATCAGGAAGAAGGCCAGTTTAGTAATGGTGTTCTTTTTTTTCTTTAAACATATCTTATTTGTCTATCAGGGTGTGATACAAAATGGATTGGAGACAAGTTACAGCAACTTACTTAGCTCCTCTCCCGATTTACAATAATTGTATAAATACTTTAACAAAATGGCGTAGATCAAAACAAAATCATATCATAAGGTTAAACATGTTTACCTTAACAGGGAGTGTGTGTGTATATATAAAGGGGTTTGGGATGGGAGATGCCAACACCGGTTTTCTGTTGCTATGCAATACTATAATATAGTGTGAACAGTTTGGAGTTTTGCTGGTCTTAACTTGTGCAGATAAACATATTTTTGAAACTGAATGTGGTTATTATCAAGACATGATGCAGTCCAACGCAACCCACTATTCTGTGACACTTGCTGTGACTTTTGTTATAGCCACTGATAAATAAATAAGTCGGGCCGCTGGCGAAATGAATTCTTCGTATATTCTGTCCAACCTTCGACATACATGTAAGTACATGTACGCCTACGTTCCGGTGGTATAGAGCCGGTTATACTGTCACATATGGATTCGTGTCTGCGCTGTCCTTACGCGACAGAGCTAGTAGACTTAATGGATGAACCATGTTATGTGGACGACTGGTACATTAATCAGACGCACGCCGTCTGTAAGTCCATGTTTTACCAACCTCATCCGCGTGTTCATTATTAAGGTTAAGAGAACATATTGATAGGCCATGGAATCTACATCACGACTGATATATTACAATTATGATCGCAGTCGATGGACATCATGTCGCATGGACAATATGCCCTTGGTAACATTGCACCGCTTCTGATTGGGTAATGTAGTAAGTCCAAATGTCATGGACAATATTCCACGTTTCAAGATTTCCGCAAGTCAACTGTTCTTCATACTCTGACAAAGCTCAAGTACTAATCTACGTGTATTGCATACTTTATTGGAATGCACATAATTTCTACATGTGGTGTACAGCATATGAGTGTTCAAGAAACACTGAAATTGACAAATAAACAGAAAGGTCTCAAGACAATCAGCCTTCAAAATGTATAGACTTGTGTAGTTTAAACGTATTGTATTGGCCCAAAGCATAGTTTAAAACACAGTGTCAACGCAACATGGGTGGGATAACAAGTGCTGCCACTTATAATAATCTCCACTCCACATTGTCAAAACAAAAACAAAAACAAAAACAAACAAGACAACAATAGCTATGTACAAGTCTACAAGAGTACAAGAGACTTAACAAGGCTATATTTGATGCAGCTCAAACCTTTATATTAACTAGCAATCGATTTCGTTAGTCCCCAATTCTATTTCTGATATTAATAAGTAGCTGAGACATAAATCGAAAATGGTATTGCTAACAATGTGGTATAACAATTTCAGTAACATGATACTGCACAAAAAGTCATATAAAGGTACTGGCAGACTATAGTGACTCCACTCTACTGATAGTTTCGCCCAACTGTAATCCATCAGTTCGTTAATCTTCTCATCATGCTCTGTTTCTCTTCCTCTTACTTAATCTTGTCTTCCACTTCTCACTGACCACTATATGTAAACTGTTATTTTCTGAGGAGATGGCTCTTTATAAGCATATGGTGCTTGTTGTCAAATCCTCTTCCTCCCTTCTAATCTTCTATACATACATATGTCATGTTTCATAATTATATGTTTTTAGGAAGAAATAAATATTGCTTAAACTAGTACATATAGTGATAGCTCACGGAACCAATAGCTCCGATTGATATATTTTTATTATAACCTTGCATCACGGACATTCGCTTGTGCCCACATGGTAAGTGGCCCTGCTAGTCTGGTATGATGTTGGCGGTCCTGCTGAATTGCTATGAAGCTGGTAGTGCAAATTGATGCCGTTGCGAAAACTGACCTTATTTTTTCTAAAGTTGTCATTTTCGCGGTGTTTGAGAAAATAAAAACACTCTCTGTATGAAACATTCAAAACATATTTATATTTGAAAAACTCAATAATGGCTGCGCCGGTGTTTGACTAGCTGCCATCTTGATTATAGTCGATTTGCAATAAATAATGCAACCAGTATTAACATATTTCGCAATAATACATGTATGTTGTTGTATGTTTGCTACACATAATGGCTTTTCCTAGATATGTTCAGATTATCCGAACACCGTAAAACTGACAAGTTAGAAAAAATAACGGTACTTTTTCTTAACAGCATCAGTTTGTCCTAACAACATCATAACAATTCATCAGTACGATCAACATCATAGCACATTAGCAGGACCACGTGACCAGGGGTGTGCATATCTAGTAGCAAACTGCAAGGCTGAGTGCTGTCCGGATCCACAGAGTAATTTGACAGATGTGGGCATAAAGTGTCATTTGAATTAAGCAGTAAACCACAAAGTACCTTTACAACACACCAACCGTTGTACATATACATAACAAAAGCATCATGAGCAACATGCCGCGGTCCGTCATCAGTAAATTCCGACCACTGCCACTTGTTGCCATAGAAACCAATGTACGTTTGGCAAGTGTGAGGGTAGCGAGCCAGACGTGGGGATCGTTCCCTAATTGGAAATGAAATCTATTTGGACGGAACATTCCCCGGGATCTGTCCACTGTAGATACGATACTTGGGCGTCTTGACTGTTGCATAATTGAACGAATCTCCGGACTCCGCAATGAAACGAAACGAACTGTCACCATTACCGTACTGGGTCACAACATAACCCACACAAGCGCGAACTCGATTCAGATGCCGCAACGGGATATATAGGAATCTGCCATCACCCGACTAGGATTCGACACGTACACATGAATGTGCATTCATCCGCGGTTGGCCGTTGTTACATGGTTTGGGTTTATCGTCAGCCGAGCCTGCATGTATGCGTTAACACTCCCTTGTCAGTTTTGCTGAGGAAAACAATCATGAGGGTTAATTGTACTGTGAACTCACTCCGTTTCACTCCGAGAATACCGACCAACTGACACTATACAAAATGTGCAACCGTCCATTACCTCAATTGTTGCGAGTTGTTCACATTTTCTACAATAGCAAGTTGTTTTCTATGCCAGAAAGGAAACGACACTGGGAGTTACACATTGTAACCGGTGACTTCGTAAACAGATGCATATAGGTTTATGAGTTTGGTGTTAGGTTGGTTGGTTACAAAGGCTTTTTACCTCGCTTTTAGAATATGTTCATTTCAGTGATGGGAGACAGTACAAAGAACATACATATTTAATGACAAGAAGTTTACCTGTTCTGCACCGATTGTTGTGAGCTGGATGTCGCAATGCAATTTAAAATTTTAGTTTCATGTCGAATTTCCAGTCTCCTCTTGTCCATTCATGGCCAAGAAGAAACTGGAAAGTTGTCATGAAACTTATATAGTTGACTATGATAACAACTAGCAATAACGGTGCTAACATAGACAACTATACGTTTAAACCAATTTAGCCGAAAAAAATCTCGTTTCCGGTACACAAGAGTGAATTCCAGAGAAGGTGTTTTGCGCATGTTGGAACATGTCTGGTTGGCTGGTATATCGTAACAAGATCTCGACCAGTTCGACTTAGGGCTATCGATCCTCTCCTCGCGATGTGACCTTGACCCTTAGGTCTTGACCGGAAGCATCAGTAATCGTACGCAAACGCCAGATAGCACGTTTTGATTCGCCTTGGCAAACACAAGCCAGTGGACCTATCGTCTGGGCGAATAATTACCTTCCATCGACTCCTCCTAATTTGATGTCAGTATTCACAATCGAGGAACTCAACAAGGGGATTCTGAAATTGGAGAGGGCTATTATTAAATCTTTTCGATTGCGTCCATACCAAGAGAGACGTCCAACCACCTGTTATGCACAGTCCGAGCTCGGTTCGGACCGATATACGCTATTTGTTGAGAAATGCCTTATTTAGGTCCGCTTCCACGAATAATTTAAAATGGAACTCAAAGGGAAAACTAAGCAACATATTATATCAGAATTATAATATTTGACAACCAGATATGTGCATCGGGCCAACGGAATGGGTAAGCTAGGCACTTTTTGACATTGTCCACTTACATCCCTCACTGTCGCGACATATACAAACCAATGAATTTAAAATCGCCCAGAGGTATGCCCCATTCGTGAATTTTCAAAACAACTTCAAACAATCAATTTGAAGGGAAAATCATTATCCTTTATAACCAATGTATGCTATAGTAGTATAACAGCACGTGTATGTAGGTCCATAGCGAGCTTGACAGGAAATATTAAAAAAACCACACTGCATTATCTACACTATGAACCCAACTATATATGGTATGCGCTCAGTCTACCACCTGAAATCATGACTGTCTGCGAGAAAATAAATCCAACATTTCTCATTGTATATTTTAGTTTTTTTTTTAGCAGCCATTTGCAGAACTTTTATTTTTTAGGAAATCACCGTAAAAATATAACGTCTGACCAGATGAATCAGTATTGAGTATTTATATCTGCCAGATTAGTGAAAACGTGGTTGAAATATATTTATGCTGATTTATGTTGTTTTGGTCCGTTACCCGATAAAACTATAGTCCTGCAAATGGCTGCCATTTAATCTAAAATATGAAATGAGAAATGTTTTATTTATTTTCACGCAGATAGTCATGATTTAAGATGGTAGACTGAGTGCATATCCTAGTTTGATCCATAGTCTAATTAATGCAGTGTGTTTTTTTAATATTTCCTGTCAAACTGTCTATCGACCTAAATGAAAAAACGTTTTTTTTTTTAAACCACTTTCTTTTTTTACATAATTCGAACATATCTCTCACAGTGTGGTGGCAAACACGTGCTGTCATAATACTACAGTATACATTGGTTATAACGGATAATGTTATAACGATTGTTTGAAATTGAGATTTTATGAAAATTCACGATTTTCCCTTCGTGAATTTTCCGTCACCATAGTTATGCATTCAACCTATACTTAATAGATCTCTTATTCACTCTTATTACCGTCACATTAATAAACTGCCATATCAATACCATTACCAGTACCTAGCTGTATTAATCTTGACATATATATGTTTACTAGCACATGATCGTATTAGTAAATGGAGCACAGGTACATGTCCATGTACACACAAGTTGTTGACAACGTGTCCTCAATCCCACATATAACACTTATTGCTGAAATAATTAGAATATATTTAAACCAATAAACAAAAGATGAATTATACATGTAATTCGTATGTTTTTGTATTGGAAATACAGTACCAGTCAAAAGAAGTGGTAAACGCGCTATTTTCGCGTCCAATATCGCAATAATATTGCAAGTGGAAACGCTTATAAGCGCGCCGCTTGCGCTTAATATCGCAATATTTCGCCCTTAATATTGCGATATCGCGTGCTTAATATTGCGACATCTTGTGATCAAAATTGTGACATTCAAAGCAAATTATTGCTTCTTCTATATCGGTTGGCATCAATAGAGACAATGTTTTAGATTTGTATATAATTATAGTTGTAAATGCTATATGTACACTATATGTACACTATGATGTGCAAAGTGTTTATCTAATAGAACTATATCACTATCCGATCTGTATGAAATTTTGTAGCGCTCAATATTGCGACAATGCGCGCTTAATATGGCAAAATTCTGCGCTCAATATCGCAATAATAAGCGCGACAAATTTTGGTATTGCGCTATAATCGCGCCTTTTTTCGAAATTAAGCGCTCAATATCGCAATTAAGGCGCGCCTCAATATACCACTTCTTCTGACTGGTACTGTACTAAGGTGGACACCTTCGAACGGAGACCCTCTAGTCACGTCCCTGGCTACAACGGTGAAACAATGTGAGCATTCGAATATCTTCAAAGGAAAGGCAATGCTGACTTTTTAAGAAGAAAACAATTCTTTCATATATATAAGGTAATCTAGATGAGCTTTAAAAATACATTGACATTGCATGATTGCAACGCATGTGAATTGGCATTCTGTGAGTTGGTTTCTTAAGGATTTAGCCAAAGGTTTATTTAGCAACTTTTAGTAATTGTTTTGTATTTAAGCATGACACATAAATTCGACTTATGAATTGTCTCCCCTTATTCAGAAACATTTCTTGTTCACAATGTATCTACGCTTTCGGATTTCCAGCTGCGGGGTACTGACATTTCGGCAAGGATGGAAATCTGATGACACGAGCGCCACTTTACAGAAGACCGTTAGTTAAGATAAAATAGTTAGCCTCCTATATCACACGGACCAGACGGAGTCATAATGGACAACTGTTCTGCGTAAAAGGTAGTCACATCATTCAAATATTTGCTTACTCAATTTTCCGCTAGTAATTTGATCAATAGGCGAGTGATTGAGTTTTGTCGCTCAATAATAGGTTCACAACGGGTCGACTGGGACATCTGTTGCAAAGGATATCGCATTCTGGTCTGTTGTAAATAGGTCTGGTATGAAGCGATGTCATTTCACAGCGTCCGTGACATACGCTGATTGATATGACGACTTTTGTGTCCGCAGAAATGCGTGTTGTTGACTATTATCAAAAATGTGTTCGCCGTCCTACTGCGTAGGATATTACTGTTTGCAAATCACAGCGCGTAGCGATATGTTGTTGCTGTGACCACGAACCAGCGTCCTGAAGGTATTTGGTTGCTGTGGATACGTCCCAGAGTCAACGATCGTGGGTTGTAGGGTTTTCCGAACTTGGCGAGCGAATCAAACACCCATTATCAATCTGCTGCAGTTTATTTATGATCGTCGAACTAGAGAACTTGCATTAAAGAGGGTGGTTAGTTTGTGTGCGCTTGGGTTCCATCCTATAGAAGTAAGATTGAGCTATCTTTTTTTGAGTTTGTAATTACCATATATGTTCATAGAATTAAAACTAACTAAATATCAAGTGTATGGTTCTTTTTCCGGTTTAATGTTGATCCATTTTACAGTGTATATATACATTCTATCCATTATAAATGTAACTTAATTTACATAGATGTATGGTGTGTTATTTTATGCACAATAATCCGAAGCAGGAGGGCGCATTAATCCAATAGAGCCGTACAGCGATGCCAGAGTGGGTTCTAATCTCGTTTAGGGCGGGTTTGTGATTCACACAAAGGGAAGGCAATCTGGTTCGTGTATCTTCCGCATGGTCGGTGTGTTCTATGTGCAGTTGGGCTATTCCCTTTTGAAAAATAAGTCCTTGTGTGGTCTTTCCCCCATCTACAAAACCGACAACATCACGATACTACATGCCAATGGCGGAAACGACGGTAAACCAATAAAATAAAATACACAAACAAATTCCTAAGCAGGTCTATGTGTTCACAATATATAGAATGTGCACTTGGTTGTTTTGTCAGCGCGTGCGTTTACGAGTACTTATGCATGAGGACCCTCAAACATTCAGAATAATTTCGCCGCTTTTATTGGCCGCTATATTACCTATTGAACTGTCAATATATCGGCTTTCATTGGGTTGAGTGGAGCGACGTCTAAACACATTCATGTCATAATCATATATCGGAAAAATGCATATCAATGAGCTTTTCCAATCACAGTCTAGCAACTTTGCTACTATAGCTCAGTTGTTGTACGTTTAATGAGAAAAGTTACATAGTCAGATAGCCACTCGAAAGGCACAAGCCCGGTTCTATAATATCAGAACCGACTGAAAATCATTTGTAGACCTTTTATCCGAAATAAATATTGACTGATTTTGGATCCAGTGATGTCAAAGGTGTCTAGACGGCAATACTTGTTAGGCTCAACATTCAGTTTATTTGTGTGTGTGAGGGTGTGTTGGTGTTTGTAAGTGTGCATAAATTTATATGTACATTTATAAGCCTATTATTACTATTAATTAATAGTGTCTTATAACAACGAATAATGTGCGATATTTGTACAATATAGTTTCTTATCGGCTGATCGCCGTTTAAATATACCGAATTAGACGAGGCAGCCGAATATAAGTATTTCATGTATTTTTTTGGGCCTATTTTGACCCCCGGAAAGATCACAAGGTTCAATTCAATTCTTTATTCTCATGACCTATGATGTAATAGATAGATATTGAGATAACATTTGTATACTATTTACATATAACATGTTACAAATATATACATATTATTATATTATTATAAATAAATATAAATAAACACATCACAAATGAATAGATATAATAGGACTGCGGTATATATATAACACTATTAATATTAATAATAGGCTTAGCAATGTACATATACATTTATGCACACACAAAACACACACACACACACACCCTCACACAGTTATATATAAATTTATCAATAATGTATATTCAGTTGTAATGTATATGTTTGCTTTAAGTATTCTAGGGATACATTGAGGGCGACCTTTCTATGCTAAATACTCATCGATGAATAGTTCCATTAGGGCGTGTTCGGATAATAAGTTCAACAAACGACCATAGTAGGTCGTTAGTTGAACTATCTGAACCACGCTATGGGAACCGGTCCTGCTAGAAACAATTTGTTTGGATCCATGTTTACAACTGATGATTTTCTTTAAAAAGGTAAACAAAAACAACCCAACCTCAGAAGAAAATGGCCTACATCTCGCTCGACAACAAATGTGTGATATTTTTCCGTCTGATGTGGCAGCAGAAGGTTTAAAACGTGACCTGTATTTTTTCCATTGATATTCGTTTGTTGGTGATGATCTTTGTGAGCGTTAGGCTCTTCAACGGTACCAAATGAGCGGGGACATTGGCCGCACCTGGCTGTCTTGAAGGATGTTATGAACTTGTGTGACGGCTGAGCGAATGTGACCATTTCGTTTTTTTTAAATACATTCATACACTGGTAGATCCGCGTCGCCTTAAGCTATATACAGTTGGGCATAGACGAGGGGTGCTCCGCAATGGTGACATCATCAAGGTTGCCATCAGCGACGTAGCCGTCGACTGCCGATAACTACGTGTCCATGACTGACAGAGAATATTGTATTACATGATAATTATGCTTATTTATCATATACTAATAACACGAAGTAAGAGTTAATAATCACGGGAGGGGACGACCGGTTAAATTGTTTCACTGTAATATATATATGGGTTTGTGAATAAAGGTTTTGTGGTGGGGCTTTTGATATGTGTTGATATATTAATGCTGATGAATATCCTTCTGAAAGTGCATTGACGCGCGTCAAGTATTTACAGAACCTTTATATTCTCGCTAGAGAGGCCATATACACAATATTGGTACATTATTGTATCTATAATCTATCGACATTCACTTTGTAAACTGTACCTGAAATGGACGTAGACTGGACCATCGTGTCGAGACGGTCAGATGTAAGTTGTACCCTACCTATTTCTCCGCCCACGTAAAACATAAAATATGTGTAGCACGAGAGTTGATTCGGTCGTTTTGTTGTTCTATTCATTGAACAGTTTGTCGTCGATGATAAATTATGCCTGTACAGTTAACCATATATGAAATAACGATGTTTGAAGGAATTTTTGTACGAGGCGTATTTTCTGCGAATTTCTGGAGATATTTTATTCCAATCTTGAACTAATTGACATATGTTTATCTTGTATATGTAAATGCATAGACCTACCACTGGTAACTCTTAAGTCTTCTGTCATGAAAAGTGTGACTGCATCCTAGAATAATTAATTCTGTCGCGTATCGGACGGTCAGATGTAATCGATTTGGCTAGATCCAAACAGGTGTAATTGTTTCTAACATGACCGGTTCCCATGACGTGTGAACATTTCCAACATATAAATATGAATATTTCTGCTCTTGTATTAAAATATATACATTGGCATGGTGTGGTCCATTATTAATTTGAAGGGTTGATCAGGTAAAAAGCAGACGACAGACAGACGAAAAGATAGTAAAAGTGCAGAAGGATTCATAGTCATTGGTGGGAAATGTTCAGATAATAAGTTCAACTAAACGGCCTATGGTCTTATTATATGGACATTTCCTAAGGAGACTATTCGTGAGAGGGTATATAGTAAAGAAATGGTTAAATGCAGAATAGGAAAAATCTTACTAATAAGGTATAATACAATAGTTTATTTCTCATAAATCATACATCGTATGATATGAAGAAAATACATATATATACAGACCGACCCGGGTTCACATTAAACAAAACAAACATTGAATCATTACAAACATCTAAAGGATGATTAGCACATGTACAGTCAGAACAACAAGGAGGGGGTCGGTCCAAATATAAACAAGTGTATGCGTCGGTCCTTGTGGAAAACATGTCTTTCGACTTCTAAGGTAATCAGTATATATTAGCTATAATTAAATAGTATATATTGTATAATATGTATATTAAAGATAGTCTTTGTAAACATGTGTTATATAGTTACCGGGGTATACAGATGGTCTATCTCTTTGTAAACATGTGTTAAATAGTTACCGGGGTATAAAATATTAGATATGAATAGAAGACCCCTGTCCGGAAATGTTTCTATCGATTAATATTTATTATATTTCGAATATTTTATGGTCTAAAAACGTGTGGTTGTTTAGCTAACGAACAATAGTGGTTACTGTTAACAGATACCATGTTATTGTGTAATTTTGTCACAAATAAACGTTAATTAGACTCATTATCGCTTATAGTTATGTAATAAAACAATACAATCAATCTGGGACATTTGGCGTTCGGAGCATAGCTATGGGAACACCCTACTGATCTATAAAAATAGAACAACAAAGTGTCCCACTTAATCATCTTATTTTATAAAAAACTATTCGAAATAAAATTAATATTAATTGATAGAAGCCATTCCGGACATGGTAAAAACTCTGTAGTTCCACATTTATTGTTGCAACCGGAATTTGCCTGTAAATATAGCATGCAATTATCTCGCAAAATATCTATCATACAGGTATTTACGGCAAATGCCAGTAGCACCATACAAGTGGAAATTTACTTCTCATGTCGTTTGCTGTTGTTGGGTCGTTTATGGCCGAAGGCCGGGTAGGGTGATCGGAGTGCAGTTTGCATGTCCCTTCGCCCTTGTCGTTTGGTTTGGTAAAGATACATGCTATATGCACGTTTCCGTTCATATTATGGCACCATGTGATTTTCTATGACGAAATGCCTGCAAAACAAACCGTGAAAACCCTAACAGGTGGGTATAAATCCTGCGTACCACTTACAGATCGCATGAAGTTATTCTGTTGTTACCACTGACCTTTTCATTGACTGTACACTTGTTTATTACCAAGGGTCACCCGAACTGTATTCAATGGGAACCTAATCCCAAGTGGTTATTGGTGCTTGTGGCCTTTGTGTTAAATTATTCATAGATATCCCATGTCCGACTCCCTTGATGGTAGCAAACGTGGTTGTATAATGGGCTGACTAACACCCACATAATCCCCGCCTATGAATGACCAATGACTCAACGATCATATTGCATGCACCACGTGGGAGATTCGGGTCAGTAGACGTGTTTAATTTCCGATAAACATAAAATGTTAATTCTAAGATCTTTCAAGCTGGAAAATGTATAGCTAATATAAGACACATGACACCATTTTCCTGCCTCTAAGTAATTATGGCGTTGTAGTGCTTCGGTGACATTGGATTTTGATAGGTTCCTTGACATTTATCGTCGTTGAAGTCACTGGGGTATAGGTCATACCACGCCATTACCAGTTCTACCTACTGGTGGAGGAAACAGACCACTCATACTCTTAATTTCATCCAATGAATGCAGAAACCAACCACCTCGTCTAAGCAGTAATTGAACAACTTTCCAAGATACGCAAATTAGGTTACCACCCCTTTTCGAACATGCTAATCACACAACAGTACTATACGTATTGGTATCGAACCAGCTTGGTTATCGCTGAATTATATGGTTTCATGTGTACTATGCACCATCCGACTGAATCACACGGCCGCCGTTTAGTCTACCAAAGTTTCAGTTCGGTTCCGTCTAGATCACGACCATATCATAGTAAAAAACAGTCTAACATATACTCCGAAATCAGATACTTTCACTTAGATACAACTGACTGATTAGCCATTGGCAAACTTTGCCAGACACTAGAGTTAGAGGGTTTTGAGGTTCCATAGCAACCGCACCATTTTCTATTTTGAAATGCAACAAGGCGGATCACGAAGCTGACATCTACTTTCATATAGCATACACATTTTTCGTGTGTCGGGGACAAAAATATTAAACTCGAAGACAGTTCCTCTAGATTGTACACGTCTCACACCCCCAACTTTGGACAACATTGTCAACAGTCGGACATTTCATTCCTGACTAAATATTAATTGAAAAAGTTAGACCACATATGTGTGGAAAACCAATCAACATTTATCGGAATGGAACCAGCTTCATCGTCGCTGGGTGGCTCATGTCAGCGTTTACTGCTATGCGCATGGACGTCACTAGAGGGTCTCCATTGGGGAGGGGTGGGAGTTGGGGTTTCCAACTTGGTTCTGGTTGGACAATTTCCAACTAGTGGCAATTTCAATCCAAAATTATGATCGAAGGTAGGAAATTATGCGACTTTTTGTCTAAAAAACAACTTTCTCACTAAATACTGTTGGTCCGGGCTGGTCCGGGCTGGTCCGGGCTGGTCCGGGCGGTGTTTAGTCACACCGGAGAAGAATGACAACCTCTATTTGGTGTGATATTTCCATCTGATTTTATTCCATGCATGAAGTTTCCAACTGTTGAATATATTGTCCAAAGTTGTAGGTGAGCCCACCACCTCTCCGTCCACCCCATGTCGCCACATCCCTGGCTATAAGGACATTGTCGACTGAGCAATAGGTATGCGGTCCTATATCGACAAAAAGCTATAGATAATGTGATATATAGGTGAAACGACACATAAACACCATCACAATAGAGCTGTGTCATCATAAATATAACAGAACAATCACTATGGTATGTAGACGTTATATTGTTTAATGGTTATTTCAATCCAGAAAGTCGTCCAATAGATCTCTGGATAGCCCGGTGCACCTGCTACCGGTTATTACAATTGGAGATAAACATCTGGCTCCACGCAGAGTTCAGTCCCCTGCTACACAGGACTTGCCACTGCCAGCACCTACACATAATGTGAAGAAATAACTCATTTATTTATTTGATACTTTTATAGGTTACAATTAATTCTGCATTATTCTGAGAAACTGAACTGTCCATATTCATTTGAAAATTGTCTATTTCAAGCCAGAATGAGTTGTAACTGACAAAATACTTCAATAAAAAAATGTTTGATTTAATTAAGGAAATACACGTGCCAGCAGTGATCAGACATAGCGTAGCGAGGGGACTTAACTCTGTCTTGCAGCTTGGATAAACGTATCCTGTTTCGTTGGATATTCGGATATTCGGGATGTCGAACAGGGAAAGATTTTGTGAACAACTTATCCCTTTACATACTAATTACCCATTGACGAGTAGTTACATTCGGAAATATTGTTCAGATAATAAGTTCAACAAACGACCTTATTCATATTATCTGAACATTTCCCAGCAATAAATATGAATCACTCGGCTCCTGTATATTCTGTTTTCTGGCTGTCGTCTAGTTTTATCACATGAACACCCCTCCATATGAATAATACACCACTCCAATGTATTCTTCTATAACACATACCTTTGGTCGAGAAACGACAAATTACGCACCAAATAATAGTTGAAAAAAAAACCATATACAATCTAAAACTAATTTTGGTCTGGAATTTCCAACTGATGTTGTGTCAGACGGCTTAACAAATATTCATTGTTCTCTTTACAGGTCCACTATCCATTCTTCCTCAATATGCAACCGTCAAAGACTCACCTTGCACAAGGTTTTGTAAATATTCTGGACGCGAATTTCTGGACGCATTTCTCTCTCATTGTTCAAGAGGATTTAGTTTCTGATGGATTTTATAATGAGATGAAGCGACTGACCACGGACAAGAGGTGGAAAATCGAAAACGATTTTGTGATACTAAACCAACAGTCTGACGAAAGTATAAAAAGTCAAACTGCTAATTTATTTTTGGATAATAAAAACCAAATAGTGATTCTTCATGCTCAACACGACTTTGCTTTAAGGATATTTAACATATCTAAGAGATTCAACACGACACGACAGAGTCCGCTAGCATGGTTTATAACCGACGACGCCTATACGATGGATGTGGAAACCTTGCTTTCTTACCCCAGCGGAACACTGTCTTTCACTATAAGTTCCATGGATGAAAATACGGAAGTTATTCGGGATCTTGTTACGTTGTTATCCAACACATTTGTTAGTCTATACAAAGATGAACCAGTGCACCCAACTTTTACTTCGTGTTGGAATTTACCAGGACACCAAGCAAGGGCGCACTACAGAGAAATTTACAAGTAAGTTATTTAAAAAAAATTGTTTTAATTCTTTATTGACAATATATACATGGACATATTCATATATTTAATATACAACATAATGACAATAACAAAAATAATGTCCTGGTATTTTCGGGAGGGGGACTTTCGCTCGCAACTCACACAAGCCTTACACACGTTCAAAACCGAAGACACCTCATGCGTGTTTTTGATTACACAGACTATGTTTATGACCAGAAATCATTTTGTATGCTTTTAAGTATACATGTAATTTATAGTCTCCGATATGACAAAAAATGCCTCTATCCGTGCCCGGAATTTATATAGCGTTAATTCGACCAACCATCAACAAGTGAAAAAACGAACATAATCACAAATAGTTATTTGTTCTCAAATTTGTATCCATTTATTTATTCTCATGACCCATTACGCAGGAATTGAGATATAAGATTGTATAGAGGTTTAATGTCCCACTTAATTTTCGATTCACCAATTATTTTTTATAGTGCCTTGATATACGGTTTTAATAATAATTTATGTCATAAAATATGATTGAAATACTATAAATCATCACCATGTGGAACGTCTGTGTTTCAGAAGGTGCACAAATAATAAAGTCATGTCCCCCGTCATGGCTCCCAGAATGCAACCGCATTCAAACTATAGTTTATTTCAATGGAAGGGGAATAACTCTATATATGTAAATATATAGAGTTATTCCCCTTCCATTGAAAATAATTGACTTTGTGCAGAAACTTGAGCACAGAACAGACGTCGATATATCAGCAAAAAACACATGTTCACAGTTTAATACAGCGAATGAATTGAAAATACAATGTTTTGGAGCTTTCTCTTTCAAATGGTATATAATATGGCATTTGTTTTATATAATGTGATATGGGGGTTCGAAAATTAAGTGGGCCTTTAAGCTGATAAAACTTCTAATTTCGGCAAGCACGCGCGACATACTATAATACCATGTGCCCGAGGCGGGAAAGTATTATCCAATAGTCAGCCAGCTACATGATTGTATGTTCCATTTCCAAACGAAACCCGTGAAACATAACAGCGATTTAGTTAGTTGTCAATGGGCACGAAACGTACCATACTCCAGGCAGCAATAAATACGACCGCTACTCACGAGGAACATTCACACCCGTGTTGTGCAGAGTTTATCACCAGACTATTATATAGTTGTTCTAATAGTTCTAATATTGGTCACGATCTCTCGCCACACCGTGATGATTAGTATAGTCTGATTATTTTTTGACGGGCGAAGTTAGAAGTTTTCAATCAAACTAAACATCGCTTGTATATACTAGACACTATATAATGTACACGTACACGTATTAATGTATACAGAATATATGTTCTGTTCAGAATGGTCCACATGTGCATCACGCGTGGTGCTATTTCAAAGGACAGTTTCGTGATGCATTTAATATTGTGTCATCACGTCACGTCACGTACTATTCACGATCATTCGCTTCCGGTCGGATGTCGTTTCTATAGTATTTAAAAATTTGGTATGACGAAACCCCACCATGATCCCTGCCCACAATCTGTTACGCGGGGAATATTGATTACTCCCCGATTGCAAGCGGAAATAAACTTATATATTCCGGCGCTCTATACTGCATAGCACATATCTGAAAAAAATGTCAAATTCTCAACAATTCCGACGAAAAGACGATGACTAAATTATCATACATGTAGCTTATATATAAGTGCTACAACATGTTCTACATACATGGCAATCTCGCTGCAATTATCAGTTTTGATGAGGACCAGCGCCTCTATTTGTTGACAGAATCCACTCCGAGTATTGCAAATTCTAAATGATTATCCGAGATACAATCTAACGGGAATATTAGTTCCTCGCAGCTGTAAATGTATAAAAGACTAGACGTCACTGGTTTGTATATATAGTACTGGACATCCTTACTGAACTGTAGTTACTGTTGCATTTTCAAAGGGAGAGAATCCATATACCTCTGAATTAGGTGGCATGCTTTTTAACAGAACAAAATATTTCTAAAAAAAACTAGAGTAAATCAAACTGTTATTAATGATCATTAAAACCACAGAACTGGAGTTCTAATGCTATAATCTAGTAAACTCACTGGTAGATTCATCTTGGTAGGAAACCAGGAACTGTGCCAATGACACACACGGTATCTTATCCGAGAAAATAAGCCAATGCTCTAGTTAAATGTGCTTTCAGTGATTCAATTAATTTTATTGTGTAGCTTTTTTCTTTGAAGATATAGTTTTTTGACTTTTTTTTATGTAGCTACAACTCTCCGCCACTTTATCCCTTCCATGACGGGATTTTTCTGAAATTTTATGAAAAACATGTGCTAATGCATTCTCTTATATATATATAAGAGAATACATTGGCCTGACACTATTTACATTGAATGCATTGCACGGGGTATTTAATGCTGCACCAGCGAATGCAGCTCCCGGTATGAAAGGGTTAAAGTGATGTGAAGCACTCCAGTAGGGTGATCAAATAGAAATGGAGAATAATCTTGTTCAGAGTAGTTATTTTTACAAATATTATATCTAAATTGACAACACACACCGTCATTCTTATATATTAATTAAATCTAGTGACTGCCGATGGCGAAATCGTTTTCGTTAGTTTATCGCCGATAGAAGCGTCCCGATTTGAGTAGGAAATATTTCCAATTTAGCCTAGTTCAGACAATGTTTTCTATCGAGTGCTTGATATTTTCGGTGATATTAGTAGAATGTTACATTCTTCCAGTTGATATAGCACATGAATACTAACTTATAAGTTCCACGCACCCGAACAAGTACATAATATGTCTTTAAGATATATTGGATGTGGTGACACAAGGTGACAATATACATTCTCGACAGCAGTAAATGGAAAAATAAGACATCAACGCCTTTATTTGCTTTGCACAAATATTTTATGTACAGTACACAACACACAAGAAGGGGCGTGCACATTACTTGAGTGCTTTAAATGTGTGACTATTTTTTCATGCAAAAATTTGGAAAAATTTAGCACATGGACGACATCGAAAGAGAAGTTAGTTTTTCATTAGACACCTTTCGCACAATGAACGACAACAGATAATTATTACGAATAGGGTGCTACGTCACCAGAATTTGTGTTCCTTCTATTCGTTGTCAATTTTTCCTATCCGTTGTTGCGATTATGGTTTTGGATTTTCAACAAAACTCACAACTACATCATATAGTAATAAGTTTCTCAGCTCCTCAGTGTGGGAGATGAATCTGAGATTATTTCCTTAAATTGTGATCGCAATGTGGCCATATATAATTTGTATATATTCGTGGCAATCATCTCATTCGTCGTCGTGAAACACGAGAATCTTGCGAAACACAAAGCGCTAAGCTATGACCTGTTAACGGCATAATTAAGTACAAAAATAATCATGATACGCAGAACAATAATCCCCTTACTGTGAGTGGTAAGCGCGAGTGTCTCACAAACGGACGCGAAAAAAAATTAGCGAAAAGGTTTTTGGACCGTTCACTTATTTGGGTACTGTACATCAAATCCGGCAATTTATGGGACCATCTCCTTTTATACTCAACAGAATATATGCAACCAATGAATGAATTTTAGCCATAGATTTGTGCAAAATACACATGTGTGCTCCATCAATGATTTAAACAACATGGCCATTATATGTTGCAAACAACATGGTAATTATAATGATAATGAATTCATAAATTCATTTTCATTATAATTTTACTATGTTGTTTGCATCGTTCATAGATTACACGAGAGTATGTTGCAATAATCCATGACTCAAATTAAAGCATTTGTTGCATATATTCTGTTGAGTATAAAATGAGATGGTTCCATAAATGGCCGGAGTTAGTGAAAATTACCCCTTTAAAGATATCTACTTGTATAATAAAAAACAACATCAGAAGGGATTGAAGGACAAATGCATAACACTTACAGCAATTTCCGCTTTTGCGAACAATATTATGTATATATATGTAAAAGTATATTAACGTATTGTAATTATAATGATTAAATACAAACGATTTGGTACGGCTAGTGGATAGACACAATGAATATATACGAATTCCAAACATAGTACTTTGTATTCATGTTACGGATTTTTTTTCACAAAGGGTGGGGTGTATGTGGACGATCTAGCACATATTCATGGGGAGATAACATGGCAAATACCATACAATTACATTGCACAATAGTCTAAATGTACAGATAATCGACAGATAACATATTCCTCACGCATAAACAGAGTGTAGCGTATATCAGTTGACGCTACCACTCACGGTAACACAATGCGACTCATATTGAAGTGCCGATATTTCCAATAGGCGTGCAGCCTCTGATCCGTTTCCGATTTCGCGATTTGGATACGAACAAGAAACAAATCCCGACGGACAATTAAGTTGCACAATGTGGCGTATTAATGGATACGAGATCGTGGGACGGTGCCATGGATCCGTGTATGGGAAATCGAACCCAATTAATGCGCCGATTACACGGACTACAGGACTCTGTCTCCAATACGCGATCGCTCGTCGCAAAGGTCAATTTGACACAGTGATTCGCGATGCGCATTCCGCAGTAACAAATAGTTCCATTCAGCAGGAGTGAACAGTCTTCACGAGAATCATCGACTTAAGAATATGCGTCATTCAACTCGAGCGCACAGCATTTGAACTGTTCGCCTGTCTGAAACATATATGCGTTATAATCGTCAATGTAACATTATCTGGGTTCAGAATGAAACAAGTGTGCTTAAAGGCACGTGCGGCGTTCGTTGCAGAAATATTCATATTTGTTCAAATCTCCATCAACAGAAGGAATATTAAAATATATATAGTTTTGTTCATATGCCAAACATAATCAGCGCGTAAATAGTATACTGTCGTCAAGACGTACGATGGTGTACGTAAACAAGAACCTGCTCGTGTTACATGAGTTGTGCTTCTGTTTACATAACACAGCACTATTCTATTGGTTAATCACACACAAATGATATAAACGCTCTTTATTATTTCCATATCAGGAAAACAGTAACAAATAACGCTCTTTATATTTACCATATCCGGATCTAAACAAAAGCCAGGTAACGTAATGTTTTTTTGCTTTTGTTTACATAACAAAGGGAAAAAATTGACAATAACATACTGTTTATGCGCTCTTTCTGATTGGTATAAGAACAATGTAAGTCTATATTTTACTATTCTTTCTGTTTATGGCGGTTTTTGACGGAGCTGAATATTTTAACAGCATACCCACCGCCATCACCGCCCGTATCTTTAACTCAATTGACAAGTGGTGCTATTTCTAGCGACAGTTATACATCCGATATCAGCGTCTACACGCGTATGCACAGTACACGTTCGTTCAGATTGTGTGGGCATGTCTCACACATGTATTTACAATTTTGGTACGACGAAAATCATCCTCACCACGCCTGCTCTATGGTACATTGGTTTCTCCCCCAGCTCCAGTTTGTTTTAACCGAGCATTGAACATATTTTTCCGCCTTGTTTATTCAATCCGTTGAAAGTCATCAAGAAATTGATAAGAATGAATATTTTATTATCGTATTGACTTTTCTCCATTACATATATTTTGGTTATTGATACAAACTTTGGATTTACCGTGGAAGAGGTCCGTTGGGAAGAACAGGCCAGGGTTAAGTGTCTGTTGTGGTTAAATTTAGTATTAAGTTCGGTGGCTTGGTAAGACTACGTTCAATATGTGCAATTCTCAGGGTTTGTTTTTGGTTTAAACATAATTATTTATCAAAATATGATGTAATAACAAGCTTTTAGATAATGAGAAATTGTATTGGGGGGGGGGGGGGGGTGCAGCAGCCTCTTACTAACACCCATCTACAAGTATAGATAATACACTACGAATGACAACAGCAGGTATCACTAATTGAGATAACATACACACTAAGTTGCTGGCCTCTCTCACATCTTGTGGATTTCCTTAAAAGCGTATGGGCTACACGAGAAGAAAAGATAATTATGTTTATATATCGATATCTTGAATATGAGAATAATTCTCGCATTATGCCCATGTATACATTCGTTTTTGTAAAACATGGAATGCAAACATTTGTGGATTTTGCTTGTAATAATTATTTCAGAGGAATGAATATTCCGTCCATTCATATATATTAGCAATAATGTTGGCAATAATGAGCAGATACTATAATGTGTATTATATTATTTTACAGAGGACTATATGTATCTAGCTACCTCGGCAATTTAGGCCAGATAGATTTATATAATGATCCAACTGTGTGCGATGCTCCCTGTGTCCAAAATATGACCTTTATTTTAGTTGGCTACATACGCATTCGACGGTTGTAGGACGTCTTAAAATAGGAGAATAAGTATATGGGGGTCATAACAGCGAGCATAGCCTGTGTTAAAGGTACTCAATCCGATTCGATGATCCCCATATCATCATATCCCAACAACAACAACAACAACAACATTATTTGAAATGCCGCTTCAGTTATCAGAATCGATTAATTTCCCAGAAATAATGCTAACCACAGTCAACTATTGTATCTAATTGTATCAAGTAGCCCAAAACGTGTTTTTTATCAACATTTTGTTCAACGAAATTTGGCCGGATTGTCAAATGTCTAACACCAAAACCACTTGCTTTTAGAGTTATTCATCTTCATCCGCAATTTGGCCAGATACCGTCAGCTTGATGAATATTTGCCAGGCCGCCAAAAATGACATATCTTGGGAAATTAAAAATTACAAAAATCGATATCTGATCACTCCGAGCATTGATAGGTGGATTCCTCGAATCGAATACAATATTTGTTACCACCGAAGCCAAAGAAATAGGAATTTGGGAGCGTTAATTCATAGTATGCATCTTTATATGTGGCATTACTGGTTTTGTGGTTTAATTAGTTCACAAATGTGAACGTTCACAAAAAATAAGAAATTTGGACGCGTAACATGATTTTCATATTCTATGAAGTCCAACTCCGTGTGTTTGGCTATAGTAAATTAGCACAATTGGTCTCCCTTGAACTGGGTCATCTGTGCTTGCCAGACAATATTTTGAATGTGCTACGATAGATTTTTCTATTTCAAATATTTCTCAGTTCTATAATAGCTCGTGGTCGTTGTCTACTTTGGGTTGAAAATGGTCAAGTTCATTTAAACTTGGCGTTGCATGTGTGTGCAAATCACGGAGCATAACTCAGTACGGGCATACATAAATACAGACAATTGTTTATGCCAACCATAACCATATCCCGACTAAAATGAAAAAAAAGAAGATTCATGGGGCTTATTCCAAGGATATAATGATCAGCATAGATTTGATATACAGTACCCTGTCCCACGTTTGGAAAAATTGCTGGAAATTGTGTATTGCTACCTTAGTTCATGATAGGCCAGGGTTAGACTTACATGTATAGTTGCTGTCATACGTGTATATGCAAACCAGCAACCACATAGGCGCGACAATACTGAATTGAGATGAATAGACTATTTGATTATAGCTGGTTGTGTACGTTGACTAGACACTATTTTTTAGATATTGCCAACAAGTCAGCAACAGTTCACTTATTAAGTAGTGATAATTAATTAGAGCGTCGCGTGATTACAAACAAATCGAGTTATCTCCCCTCTGATCGATGGCATATCAATGTGGAATTTATTTGCATTATCTCAAACACGATTACCGGGTTCCAAACAAAAGGCACTATCCGTTTGAAATAGGATACGATCTATACGGAAACAGAGGACACAGCAAGTCATCAATGACGAATCACACAACATATCACTTGTATGCTATAACAACGCTTGTTTCTAGCATCTCACGCGTTCGCGTATTATTATTCTAAATTAATTCTGACACAACCACAGGGGCCTGTAAAGCGATTCTCTACCAGCCCCTTGTGTACTGCCTCTATACGCCGACACTACATGTATATACGCGCCTGCTTCTCGTTAATAGTACTATAATATACCGAGAAGCGGAGCACGTTACAGGCCCCTACATGTGGACACAACCCTGACTTGTCTATACTCGGTCTTAACCCTTTCATGGCGGGAGCGGCGCTGATGCAGCATTTGAGATAATCTTCCAGTGCATTCTCATATATATGCGAGTCTACCATGGGAAGCATAGCATATATAAAAGAATGCACTGGATTACAAGGTAAATAGTGTTAGGCCATGGATTTGGTCATATATGAGAGGCTCCCTACGGGATCGATACTCGCATATATAAGAGAATGCATTGGCACAGGGTTTTTCGCAATATTTAAGGAAGCTCCAGTCGTGGAAGGGTTAAGGACTTAAGGTACGTTTATTTACACACTTTGCCTGGCATTATTTGCAGGCATTTAGATACAGAAGGATATCATGTGCAACAAAACGAACGCAAAACTACTTACAATGCGCCTGTTCCATAGCTAACCATGTGAGAAGTAAAAACCCTGAAGTACTACGTATAGCGATGCTACCGAAATTTGCCGAAAATAGCATGCAGTTATTTTGCAAGAATCATGGGTATTTGAATGAAAATATTAGTAGAACCGCGCTTTTCATGTGGAACTACAGTAATTTTACTTGTCATGTCGCTAGCTTTGGTAAAAATGCATTGAATATGCATGTTGCCGTGCACCAAATGGCTGTCTATGACGAAATTCCTGCAAAAAATACCGTGAAAACTTATCAGGTTACGTCTATTCATGAACGTACCCTCAGGAACTGTTCAAACGTAGCGATATTTAGCCATATATGAATAATACATGTTCAAAGATGCAGTCAGACCAATTTTCATGAAACCATTTATACACACAAAGTGTTAGATAAAACTCTACTTTATTAAGATATAATTATCCTCACTTCTGTTTTTGAGCGCAATGTGATTAGATCTAAGCCTGGATTATTGTATGGAGTGGCCTTCTGCCATATGTGTACTTTCATATTCTCACCTTCATATTCGCAACGGGAACGACATTTTTCTCCATGTTATATTAACTATGTTTGACTCCGCGAGCTGAATCCCAAGATGCATTTCCCAATAAGAGAAAGCCACAACGAGACCAAAAGACGCAACCAATAAAAATGCGCACCAAGGTCACGTGCTTCTCGCTATGCATCGTTTCACGCCGCGTAAATCGAACTCCTTCCACGGAGTCGTTCGCAGACATCAACGCCCGCTGTTTCCTCCGTTTTGCTGGTTTACGCTACCTTTTTGTTTTAAATCTCGGCTTCGAAGATCAATTGAACCCCCATGAGAAGCACTTATCTTCCGTAGGCCGCTGCTGGGATATGTCCCCGTTTCAGCACTCTTTCCCAGGCGTACCAATCGCAACTAGCAATTTAAGCAGCTGGTTACATTATGACATTGCGCAAATCGGGCCAAATTTTGACAAGCTTGTTAGTGTTAAAAGTTCAAATCAGGCCAAATGATGACCGAATAAAAGGTTGCCGAACACACGTCACCGAAAAAAGATGGTGTTTTTAGGAGGTTGATTTTCTGAAAAAAAATCTTTGGTAAAAATCATTCAACAATTGAAAACTATAATGGTAAGGGAGTACCTCGGTGAAAAAAAATTGTTTAAGTAACTCGGTGAACAACAATATTTTTTGTCAACACATAGTGACGCCTTGTCCATAATTTTGAACAACATGTTCGACAGTTGGACATGTCACACAAACATGTATCTGAAAACAAATAGTTTGGAATGTTCAGTACAATATAGACACAATGGAAATTTCCTCTGGAAATGTTACCACAAGTCAGTGCAGGCAGCTATGGGAATGGAAATTTGTTCTACGGTATATACGCGTGTCAAAAGTGCAGTTGGAGTATCGAAGGTGAGAAACTGGACATCTCCGGTATAGAGCGAGATAACTCGGTGACTCAGCAGGGTTCACGCTGTCATAGCCCAATTATTTTCTAAAATGGCCAAAGTTAAAAAAAAAAATCCAATTTGATTTTGTAACTGGAGCGACATGAGAATCAAATTTATAGTGTGATCATCTGTTAATTGATTAGGTTATACAGCTTAATTGGTAACAAAATGCACCTATGTCAGTTCACTATCGAACAACGGGCCACCAAATGCAATGAAACAGCAATAAGGATTAACACTGTTGAATCCTTTGTCTGTCATAAGGCTGAATGGTAGATGCTGAGTAGTGGTTTATTGTCAAGTAACAATGGTGGGATTAAAGAAGTCTAGAGACGGTTGAATGTATGAACATAATTATTTCGAATGTTAGATGTTAAATAAAACAAAAATTATAATTTTGATATGATTTTTTTTTATTAAGTAAATAAATTTTTATTTTTTTTAATTAAATTTTTATTTTTTATTTTGTTTAATCCAAATATATAACCGATAAAATGTGCCCGAAGCGCACACATGGGCCACAGCCTCATCCGACGCTGAATAGAGGCTCCCGAAGCTAGTCTATATATATACAAGAGTAGGATATGAATGCATTGTCTGTCTGTTCGCGCATTTTGAAATAAATGAAATAAACTTTATTATATTTTCAGTAACTTTTTCTGCCAAAATAATAATCGTATCCCCACTCCCGGAAGTGCCACGATGTTATCCTACTGCCAGAGGTTTATCCTACTCCCAGCGATGACGGACTATTTATCCCAACCTCGCACGTTCCGAATTACGTAATTCGAAGTGCACGTTTTTTGGGTTACTCCCCTTACACCAAAATAATTGTCTCAGTTCCAGTGCATAGTCAGATAACACAAAATACATCACCAAAAACACAGACCACCAATGTGTTATCGACATCAAATTCCAGCTCAGTGAATTTGCAGGATCAACACCAACTGGGAAACATTTGGTTACGCTACACTTCGGAATCCAAAGATCGAAATCGTGATAAACAATTGTTCCCACAAGTGCATTCGCACCAAGAAAATGAAAACAGTGTTGAGATCCACTTCAGTATCTTCAAGCAGTTCCACTTCAAATTCCACTGATATTCCAGTGCATATTCCAAATGAAAGTGAGCAGTGATATCTCATAGAACTAGGAACGCTTATCCACACAATGACATTCCAAACAGTTACTAATTTAATCAATAAAGTGTGTTGTTTGTTTGAAAAATTCCTCCGAAAAATCCCCTTTGAAGTTGGTGGCAATAGGAGAAATCAGTCAATGAAATGACGTCACGTTCCCTATACGTGGTAAAATACTATGGCGCGCGCGGCTATAGTAAAAAAATTATGAATGAGTGACGTAATCGATTTACCTTATTTGGGTTGTTATCTTATCATTGCGCGTAATTTAACGGAAACATTTAGGTCAATATTCAGAATCGGAACATCTTCTCAATGCATTTTATTAGAGTTGTGTCGTGACAAACTGTTGTGGAAAATATAATAAACACAATAGTTAACTGTCATCAGCGAGGAACGAAGTTTCTCCTCACGTGAGATGCGAGGATTATTTTTCACTCGGCTAACGCCTCCTGAAAAATAATCCTGCGCATCTCACTCGAGGAGAAACTTCGTTCGTCGCTTATGACAGTTAACTATTGTCTATTTATTATCCCAGCCAATGTACATGGTACGGAGACAACGGAATACATAAAACAATACCTACCCCGTGTCAAGTGCGGATGGACGATGGTTAACGTAATTAGTTAATTAATCATATTCAAGTTAATGTTGCCATCAGGACGTGACACGGGGTTTGACAAATAAGAATAGAAAATGTGTTATGGCAGTTTACAGGCTGTCGCCCTGTGAGGTGGGAGCTACCTGATTTGACCTGGAGAACTGGTAGCTACGGAAATTTGAATCTCTTTGATCATTTTGCACGTTTTCTTTAAAACAGATGGTCGTGTGCTCCTTAAAGGCATTTTCAATTTACCAAGACTGTATGTACTTTTCGAAAAGACAGGAAATAATGATTCCCTCAAATCGGAGAAGATTGGGCAATCAATCAGGTAGTGTATTTCGTCGCCGATTGCATTCAGATTACACAAGGTACATACACGCTGCTCTCTCGGAACGTTGTTCCAACTTCCCGATTCTACTGGCAGTTTATGATTTCTGGTTCTGAATCGAGCCAAAGTGAATAGGCCTACGTTATTTTGATTACTAGAATTTAGGTAGTTTTCGAAAGTGAATTCTGTCTTAATCAAGGAATAAAACATGCCCTTTCTGGAAAGTGATATATCGATTTGCCACCCTTGTATAAACTGATCTTTTAAAATGTTTGTGACATCCTTGAGAATGCACATCGTGTTGATGAGTGAATATTGGTTCGCCCAGACATGAGACACCCCGCAACAATCAATTATTCCTTTAACTGCGTAAATCCACGGTGAAAAGAATATCCCATTTGTGTAATGATTATACAGCAATGTGTAGAGCGATTTTGACATTTTGCCATGTGTATTTGTGACAAGCGAAAACCAGAATTTTAGCAATCTATTTTTGAATGTAACTTCTATGGGGTATCTACCTGTTTCGCCATAAACCATATATGTTAGAATTGACTTTTTGAGGTTCAGAATAATCTTACATTTTCGACCGGACCCCTGAACCGATTTTTATCAAAATCTGGTGTGGTTACTCGTGGTATCCCGGTGGATGTTATAACGGCGTGGTTACTCGTGGTATCCCGGTGGATGTTATAACGGTGTGGTTACTCGTGGTATCCCGGTGGATGTTATAACGGTGTGGTTACTCGTGGTATCCCGGTGGATGTTATAACGGTGTGGTTACTCGTGGTATCCCGGTGGATGTTATAACGGGGTGTGGTTACTCGTGGTATCCCGGTGGATGTTATAACGGTGTGGTTACCCGTGGTATCCCGGTGGATGTTATAACGGTGTGGCTACTCGTGGTATCCCGGTGGATGTTATAACGGTGTGGTTACTCGTGGTATCCCGGTGGATGTTATAACGGGGTGTGGTTACTCGTGGTATCCCGGTGGATGTTATAACGGTGTGGTTACTCGTGGTATCCCGGTGGATGTTATAACGGTGTGGTTACTCGTGGTATCCCGGTGGGTGTTATAACGGTGTGGTTACTCGTGGTATCCCGGTGGATGTTATAACGGCGTTAGTTTTTCAAAATTGTAATTTTAAAAAGAATGTAAATTAAACTTAAAAAAAAAAGAAGTTAATTAGAAGAACAACAGAATATAATTAAACTTTTTTAATAAAAATGTTTAAACGTGAAGCTCGCAAAAGGGGCCGCTGAAGGACCCCTAGCACGAAGGGCGGTCTCTCCGTGCAGGGGCCGCGGGACCCTCCGACGACGAATAGAAGGAGCCTGTTTCAGCTAGTTAAGATTAACATGATGCCACAAACCGCCAAGTGACTTTAATCCACATAGGTGGTGATGGCGAATACATTATTCATTGTACTTTGTGCGCAGGTGATGGCGTGTGTTTGATTAACAAAGGATGAGAGCACAATGTCGATTCCATTGTGAACGTGCGTTGACGAGATAACCAGGAATTATTAATGCAGTTACTAGTCGCGTGGTTCACTCGGAATATATGTCGGTTTTGTTCGTCTTAAGTATTTCTACACTCTAAAATGCATAATGTAAAATGTTACCCAATATTAGTAAGGTCTGGTAAACATCGTGGCTTGATTGTTACTAAATTTTACTTGATATCAAACAAAAGTAATCTTAATAATTCCACATGACCGTTTGGAGTTTAGTGTGTTTTCACTGCGGTCGGTGCCATTCAACGGAATAACTGGTATTATCTCACCATGGGCTTAATTCAGAATTAAATCATTCCATTATGAACCGATTGTTTTCCAATGATATATGTAATAAATGTAATAACATGGTTTCCAATTCGAAATGTAACAAGCAGTCGCAGACGGTGGTATCCCCCGCCGAATTGTGCGGTTGGGGAAGTGCATTCTCAATAATGTTTGCGTTCTCAGTATGTGCTAAACACGAGGTGGGATTTTGTCAAAAAGCCTGGCTTGCGAACTCATGTTAGGTACTGGTCATGGGAACGAATATACCAATAATCTTTTAAATCCGTTGACATTTGTTTAAAATAGCCATGTGACTTCGTCCATTTGCACCAAAAACAATAAACAAAGTCCAATAACTCTGCTAAAAATATCCGGCCGGACCTGGTTTGCGAACTCGTTCTAGATACTGGTCATGTGAAGTTGTATACCAAACATCTTTGAAATCCGTTGACATTTGTGGAAATGAGCCATGTGACGTGGTTCATTTGCACACAAAAAAATAAACAGTCCAATAATTCCGATGAAAATATCCGGCCGGACCTGGTTTGCGAACTCGTTCTAGGTAATGGTCATATGAACTCATATACCAAAAATCTTTGAAATCCGTTGACATTTGTGGAAATGAGCCCTGTGAAGTCGTCCATTTGCACACAAAAAATAAACAAAGTCCAATAGGTTCGCTTAAAATATCCGGCCGGACCTGGTTTGCGAACTCGTTCTAGATACTGGTCAAGTGAACTCATATACCAAATATCTTTGAAATCCGTTGATATTTGTGGAAATGATCCCTGTGACGTCGTCTATTTGCTATTTGGTAAATTCGACAAAAATAATAAACAAAATCCAATAACTCCGGTAAAAATATCCGGCCGGACCTGGCTTGCGAACTCTAGGTAATGGTCAGTTGAACTCATATACGACACATCTTTGAAATCCGTTGACATTTGTTCAAGTTATGACTCTTACAAATTAGGGACGGACGGACGGAACCCATTCCTATATCCCCCACAAATTTCATTTGGCGGGGGATAATAAAGAGTCCAGTATGTAATGCCTTGTCCAACAATGAAAGGTATAAATTCAACATTTCTCAAAGGACTAATTTTTAAGTGACATAACATTCCCCAAATATTATGGAGTCAAATGACGCCCACTTCTGAAAATAATAATTATTCATCAATTTGATTAAAGTGACGTGAAACACTCCGCTGGTATGGTATGAGCTGTTCAGAACGGAATAACAAGAGAGAGAGAGAGAGATGTTTATCATTTGTGCCCAATAATTCGTCCCGAATAGAGTAGTAAATATTTATATTTGTGCGTAGTTCAAATAGCTGTCTTCTATGAAATGGTACAGCCGGTGCGGCGTGGGATTTTCGATAATCTTAGTTGATTGATACATTATTCCAGTTAAGATAGTGTTTGGATACTAAATTATCGGTTTTATTCACTGAAGTATTGTACATAATATGTCTTTAAGATCATAAGTCGATAAATTCAATCGCGATCGATTGCTAAACTAGTTTCCGGACAGCAGAACCACACGTGTTTGGAAATATACAAGCCTGGTTGCTTTCTATTGACTGACCAAACGAAACTATAGGACATTAGGCGGAAGCAATCAGAGCAGCTAGAGGGCGAGTCAGGATTAGCATACTGACAATATCCATCTACTCCCGACCGGTAACTCGGTTAGCGGGCGAGTCCCACCGCGACAACGTTTGTACAATCTAAGAAAACAGCACAAAAGATGGTTCCAGGAGAGCCAAATACCATCATAGAACCAAATAGTTTAGTTCCACGCTGCTTTGGTTCCACCTAGAACCATAATAATAAGTTTGGTTCTTCAAAGAACCCCCCTGAATTCAAGATTTGTGTGGGAACACGGCTAGCTTAAATGTCCTAATTTAGTATCAAATTTACAATATGTCCACGCGTTTGGGGTTAAGATGATATGTGGAAGACTGAATCAAACGGGATTCCTTTGAAATACCAATGCGCACATGCCTAGGCTGTTTCGAGTCATGTATAGACACAAATATTTTATTGCTGGCGGGGGTAACTTTATTGCTCATATCACAAAATAGGGGAACAAAGTATGGAACAATAATTTTAATAATATAATTCGATATTTATGCATACATCAGAACATCTTCGGGGTCTATTCGATGAAGCAATGTGATATCAATTTTAAAAGGTAAAACGTATTTACGAACTAATAGAACATTCAGGAAAAAGGACACATCAGACGTGCTTATAGCATGCACATGGTGTCGCGGGACATTGTTTCCACAAGCACTCACAGTAAGCATTTAATGAACTAAAAGGGAAATACAAAGGAGCTATTTGGTTCCATATTTCTTGTTGTAACCGTGGAACCAGATAGATAGCCAAAGCAGGTCACATTAGTTCTCCCCTCATGACAAGAAATAGAAACAACTTTGATTCCATGAGGAACCAGATTCTGTTGTGCACTTTATTTGGTTCTTTAATTTGGTTCTTCGAAGAAGTTTGGTTTGGTTCTTCATTTGGTTCTTTATGTTGGGAATTCGTGAAGAACCCACACACGTATGTTTGGTTCTTCATGTGGTTCTTTATGTTCGTTCTTCGCGTAGAACCAACACATGTGCCCAGTTTGGTTCCCCTGGTAACCACATTCTCTGTGTGTATGATATCGTCTGCTGAAGGCAACCAACGCAGCATTTGACGTTCAATAGCAGAGAGCGCGATTCGAACGCATGCTGTTTGCACACCATGCTGTTACGAGTTGAGCACGCTAACAACTGGACCACCGAAACCACTCTACATTATATAATTTTCTTCAAACAGTTTCGCTGATAATTTGATAAACTTAATCGGAGCAAAAGTCAGGTGTGATTATCAGACTCTGATATATATGAATCGGCACAAACACACTGTGTGTATAACACGTTTATCTGCCATTTGTGTGACAGAATCCACCACACCAGTTACATTTTAAGAGTTTTCTTAAAAGCCAAAATCAATGGATTGTGTCCGACGATTAGCTTTATTAAATTCTCCAAACAGCAGTTGCACGCACATATGTCAAACGGAAATTGAATTCAATGAACAAGATATCTTACACTTGCGTTTTTTATATAATTAAATAATAAATACTCAACACATACATTAGTTACTTTCTGATATGTTTTAACATCTATGTGTTTATATATAGTGCGCAAGAATATACGTTGTACTGTTGTTTTAATTGCATGTGACGCCAGTTCTTTCATGATTTTGAACAGCCAAGGGGGTCACGAGCGCCTTGTATCGCAACTGCAGCAACGATACAGATGTGTTTATCGCCAATTTTATCAGGGAATTTCATAGGAAATGGTAGATAACAACACATGTGTGCACTTATTACACGCTTGTTCCTAGATGTACAGTGTTATTGCTGTTCCATAGTTACAAATCCGTATGGAACGCCCGTTGACGTCAAATGACGTACGACTCAACAATGGAACCGGAACTATAAAATAACAGCATCATTACACATCACAAAACATGCCCTGTATTTGAATGCACTGATTCTAGGACGAGTGACGTGTATAATAAACACAGAACGACACGCGTCTTAATGGGTTTGTTGATACGGCACGAGTGCTAGCACGGAAGGATGGAACACACTGTGTATATGTGCCACAGTTAGTGCAGTTTCTTTCTGTGGAATCAACATTGATCGACACGTGTATTTTTTGGTAAATCAAAAAACATTTATTGACATATTGCGTAACATCCACAAGTCTTTCTCGCCCAACTGTTCTTTAATCAATAAGGTGTTCCTCAGATTCTAATATCCCCCGCCTGAATGCGATAATCATTCTACAATTACATCAGGCGTGCTTACGACTGAGAGTATAGCGGCGTCACGGTGTACGATGTGTAACCTCACTCCGGATAGCGTTCCTATTTCCGGTCACGAAATGGCAGCAAATGTGCAAACGACGAAGGCTGACAACACCATAGTCAATAATGTTTGGTTGTATCGACTTTACGACACTGACTTAATGGATGACTGTCGAGCTGCTCTTGAGTGCAATGAAGTATTACAGTGCATTTTGATGCAAAATGTTATGATGTTGGTGAGTCCTGATGAAATGGCTACATGTATACATATATGCTGTGGGTTATAAAATAATACTATGTTTTTTCTCAAATTGTCATTTCTAACATTTGGTGGAGTTTGTGTGATTGTTTGTTAGTTTTAACTAAATCTCGGAGCAGGGTTTTGTGCAAAGGGGTATTTTCATCATATATATGTTATTCAAGTGTTAGTCAGCTACTCTGGCGGCAGTACATACGATATATCAATAATAGTTAGCCCGCGGTTAGGAAGTATCATTTCGATATGGCCATATTACCAGCATACACAATCATGTTCATGTGAGTTAACCCACTGAATTTTGGAGAGTTGATTCTCCCTATTCGATTGATGATATTTCAAGCATTAACCCTTTTATAATGAACGGATTATCCCATTCAGTTATACAAGTACACATTGAAACTTTCTATTATTCACCTGGATTGGTGGTCAGGTAATAAAAACAGACGAGAGACAAAACAGATAATGCAAGAGCGGAATGATTCATATTCATGGGGGGGGGGGGGGGAAATGTTCAGACAATAAGTTCAACAAAAGGCCTATATATGGTCGTTTGTTATACGTATTATCTGAATATTTTATGGGAACTTGAGTATTTAGTATCGAAAGGGTTAAGCTACTCACAATATCACTCAGAACTCGTAAATATGTGGTTTTAGAGGGAGGTAAAGTGGCAACATTTGAATGGGGAATTCAGTGTTCATTTTTGAGAAAAGATTGCGCAGGTGATCATATCATACCTTTTGGAAAGTTTGAAGACCTATCTAGTGACAACGCGAAGCGGAATTTTTATTTTCATCGCAGTTTGGATATTATTGGACGTTATTAAAAAGTAGGTCACAATTGTTTATCATTGTTTATATCATTTCCATCAAATTTCACAAAACTAAACATAAAATGAAAAATCTGATTTGCGTTGTCACTAGATATATGCTCAAACATTCCAAAAAGACATGTAGTATTATTCTACGGTTTGTAAATATTGAGTAATTTTGTCTTGAAAATTAACACTGGATTCCCCCATTTAAATGTTGCCACTTTACCTCCCTCCGAAACAATATTTATTTCGTCCCAAATAAAATATATAATTAATGAGCATGACACATGCATAGATGTAGGGAGGGAGAAGAGGGTCTGACAACAAGCATTATATACTTATATAGAGTCATCTGCTCAAAGTCAAACATGTCTTATCGTTTCTCGTCTCATTCCATGTATAAGTTCTTCCAAGGAAAATACAGTACTTGCGCTTATAGCCTTGGTGCGAATTATGCGTAACTGGCCTGAATGGAACGATACAAGGGAGATAATAAGATTTTTATAAGGAAATTGCAACGGAATAAACTGGATAGGTGCTGCATATAGCAACTTTAAGTACATTGATCCATCAGTTTCTACTGTGACCTTCAGTAACTATATTGCTCGTATAAGCCTCATAATATCACAACACTGACAAGGTCATTTGTCAAGGCCGGTCAACCAACCGCGGTCAATTGTGGGTCTAGTCGAATGACGATGGCGTTGCCACAACAAACGGTTATTTGAGAGAAAAGAACTTATTTTAAATTGTCATTTATCCGCTCTTTGTGGAATCTGAAAAACCACCACCAATCTTATATTATAATGAAGAATAAAGCAGTCACATATATTCCATCCCAATGAAAACAAATTGACATGCAGTGTGGTCCACTCAAGCAAGGAGCAATCAACTGGAATTAGGCCACATTGTTAAGATATATGATATATATGGTGGTAAGTTTTAACTTGGTTATGAACCCATGACCATGCAAAAACTCATCTCAGCCCAATGTTTCATTGATCAACAGGCATGGCATGATATAGAAATATGTTACAGGTAGTAGCCTTTCTTATTGAAAATATTCCATAAATTTCATTAATCAAGAAAAATTAAGTCTCCTCTCATGATCTTCAGATATAATATCATTGTTATGGGAACTGCACTTAGGAAATAAATCTCTTTTAAAGATGTACTTGGTACCGGAAAACAGTGACATTTTAAATAGTTTTCATGCCATAAAAGTAAAGCAAATGAGGTTATAATATCCAGTGGGTCACACTAATTATTAATCGCTTGTACCAAATTTTACAAAGAAATCCCTGACAGATTTTGAGAAAATCAAATTTGATATACCAGGAATTTGGGCAAAACGTGCGTCTGACTATCGTGCAAAACATTAAACTGAGGCGCATATCACCACTGTGATTTGTTAATTAGCATACAGCAGGGAGAGACAATTTCACTTAATACCCGACAATAAAATATATGTTGATTTTAACGATAATATGGTTATTAATCTTACTGTATATAAATTAATCTCATATTCATATCAGGTCTTGGTTGTCGTGAGTTATGTATATGTTATATTGGTGGTAATCGTATACGAGTATTTGATGAGTGGCTGTTTCGAGTAAACGATTATCCCCATGATATAACTTACTTATACTAAGTCTTATAGCACATAATAAGACAATGATCAATTACCGAATTAAATCAACGATGTCAAAGGTTAGTAATGATCAAACACAGGTTAACAGTGTACTCATGCGTGTATGATACCTAATTAACACTGCCTGATCAATGAGTCGTGAATTGTGAATATAATTATTGTACTTCACGAATAAACTTTATTGAGTTTGAACCGGGAATGGTGAACATAACAATCATGCACGAACATACTAGAAACTGTTGAATCAGCATGTATTTGCCACATTGAAAAGAAAGTTCAGTTTTAAGTAATGCGAGGCACTGTGTTCGAGTCTCAAACTGAGCCTATAGCACAACTCATCTATGTCGTGTTCCGGTGATCCAATTAGATCCCAAGATAACGAAAATATAACGAAATACTCATATGGAGACTATATTCCCTGTAAAGATCTAGAGAAGTGATATAGAGAGTGATATAGACAGTTATATAGAGAGTGATATAGAGAAGTGATATAGAGAGTGATACAGCGAGTGATAGAGAGTGATATAGAGAGTGATATAGAGAGTGATATATAGAGTGATATAGAGAGTGATATAGAGAGTGACATAGAGAGTGATATAGAGAAGTGATATAGAGAGTGATATAGAGAGTGATATAGAGAGTGATACAGAGAGTGATACAGAGAGTGATACAGAGAGTGATATAGCGAGTGATATAGAGAGTGATATAGAGAGTGATATAGAGAGTGATTTAGAGAGTGATATATAGAGTGATATAGGGAGTGATATAGAGAGTGATATAGAGAGTGATATTAGCTGTACTTAAGTTTCAACGCGGACGCTCTTCATGTTTACCACACCAAACAACCAGAAATGCTCTTTAATGTTATGTACAAATGGAGCCCCACAACAAGTACTTTGGTTGCCATCCAATATGCCATGGAACACAGCAATACTAACCCATATGTAAATATTGCAAAAACCATTTTGCAATGATTGTGTTTCAACTAAACACCATATTTTTTAAATCTAAGTTGGTTGCTGGCAGGGTAGTTGAAAAAATGACAATTTGATAATCCCAACCACGACAGATCAGAGAATTAGAAAAAGTTCATTAATTACCTTCACAATTCATAATGGTCTTATTATTATGCGTGCATTGTATTTAGCGAAGTGATGGAAGAGACTTTATATCGCATTGTCCAGATAGCGTTGATTAGGTATCACGATACATGAGTATACTGTTCACCCGTGCTTTATCAAGACGAAATTGGAGAGTAATGTTGTTGATTAAATTCGGTGAATAACAATTTTCGTAGTGTGTGCTTTTAGTAGATTATATCATGGTGAGATTCGCCTACTCGAAATAGCCACTCATCAAGGACTCGTGGATATTTCTCGTATACGATTCTCATCATATATATATACACAGTTTAACAATAGAGGTGTGCTATAAATGTAAAATTATAGCACACCTCTATTGGTAAAGATACGGGCGATGTTGGCGGTGGATACGCTGTTAAAATATTCATCTCCGCCAAAAACAGAAATAATAGTAAAATATAGACAGACTTTGTTTTTATAAACAATCAGAGATATGGCATAAACAGTATATGTAAACAAAAGCAAAAAAACGTTACAGAACCTGGCTATTGTTCAGATCCGGATGTGGTAAACATAAAGAGCGTTATTTGTTACTGTTTTGCTGATATGGAAATAATAAAGAGCGTTTATATAATTCGTGTGTGATTAACCAATAGAATTCAGCTGTGTTATGTAAACAGGAGCAAAACTTCTGTAACACGAGCAGGCTCTTCTTTACGCACACCGTCGTACGGTTTTAACAATAGAGGCGTGCTATAAGTTTACATTTATAGCCCACCTCTATTGTTAAACTGTGTGTATATTTTCCCATTCCTTTAGAGGTGTGCTATTTAGTGTTAGGTACAATCCCTTGCCCAAGAAGTACTTAGACTATCACTAAATATACTATGGGGACGGTACCATTCTAGGTTGCAACATTTGATGCTCCAACAATTTGTAAATGTTTTGAAACACTTGACAGTGAATTGTGTTTGAAATAAACGCAATAATGTTGTGAAAAGTTGGCTGCTGTGAGGGCAGTTGAAGACAGTTGACAATTTGTTAACGCGAACCACGACATACAACAATAAACAAATGAGTATTAGTAGAGTTCAATAATTAACTTCAGAATATACAAAGACCTGCTGTGCATGTGTACATATCTTATTACTACCTTACTCGTATTTAAATTCGCGCAGTACTATTTATCGCGCACCCATCGGTGCGCGAATTTAAAACTGAGCGAAAAACAGTACGACTGCCAAGTTTAATCTAAATTGCAGTCCATAGGAAATACAAGAGGGCTATGTTGCTGAGTTTACATATATTATGAACGGTTGAATAGACAATTACGCCTATACATGTATGCACATATTTACATTCGGCCAACCGATATCTAGATCATTGCTCACAATGCCAAGCGACAAATCATGGTAACATAGACATTGTTAAAATGCTTGTATAAGAAATACTAATATTCCAGGTCGCCACAAAATTATGATGTATGTAGTTACTAGTTTATTGTCAACACGATGTAAATCCACCGTGATGGTGTTTCATATACACATAATCACATATACTATCTTCAGCAATGACTAAGAACCGAAACTGTCACCAGCTCCAAGTTATACGAAAATATAACAGAAATATTTTTTGAATTCGCGCAACTAGGGGCGCGAATTTAAAGTGTGCGAATTCAAAACTAAGCGAAAAATCGTACTGGGCGAATTTAAATACGAGTAGCACTCAGAAAGATGATACCTACTATTAACAAGCAGTGTTAGAATAAATACAAGTCCTTGCTACCGTGCAACCATGCACACGTAGAGCTCAAGGGAACAGCATGGGACGATCATCTTCTGCCGATTTGGATTCTTGTATTCAATGAAGTGAATAAAGTAATCATGGGGATCTTTCAATAGTACATGGCGAGAATAATATCAAACAGACATGTATTGATTTTACGTAATAAAGTTGCTTATAAAGCTTTGCTTGAAACTGTAGTCATTTATAATCGGGACAGTTTACATTTGGATATCATATGGTAAGTATATTTTGGAGTCATTGCTCATCCTTAGTCACAAAGTCCAGTCTGATCTCCCGAAAAGACGAACATTATCTGCCAATGATATAACTCGTTTAGGCAGATTATCTGCTTAGAATAGCCTAATTTTGAGTCGATAATGTACTGGAAATGAAAGCGTTTTAGTCACATTATCGACTCATAATGAGGCGATTCTGAGCAGGTTATATGCGGATAATGACACAGATCAGCAAACTCACGACTTTTAAAGTGTACGCTCTTTAACATGTGTTTTCACTGTGGCCCGCGGGGTAAAGCGAAATAACGGGTATGAGTCCATTATCTGCTTATTTCATAATAAAATAATCACATTATGTACCTATTTAACATTTTATGTCGATTATGTGAGTATTTGCTATACCCAAGCTACATGTATATACAATATCTTCGAATACAGTCACCTGCCATTGGTATATTCTATAGAGGTATTTTAGTGTTTCGAATCCGTAGTTTGGCTCATCGTCTGTCGCTTCATCTATATGTCGATGGGCGAAATCATATCGCAATACCGTCCCTTACATTGTACACACACCAAGCACCGGAACGAAGATATGCACTAAATATCAGAATCGCAAATCAATGGACACCAAGAAATCTCTCAGTTTCCGATCAGTGCAAGTGAGCAAATAATGAGAATATATATCTAACATTAGGAAAATAGACATTTCCAGTGGACAGACATTTTCTATGGGCAATGATCTCTTTTGTTGGCGCTCGCCGCTTCTTCATTCCGATCAGTGCAAGAGAAACACACAATCTGCCACAAATGAGAATATATATCTCACATTAGGTAAATAGATATGTCCAGTGGACAGACATTTTCAATGGGCAATGATCTCTTTTGGTGGGGCTCGCCGCTTCTTCATTCCGATCAGTGCAAGAGAAACACACAATCTGCCACAAATGAGAATATATATCTCACATTAGGTAAATAGAAATGTCCAGTGGACAGACATTTTCTGGGGGCAATGATCTCTTTTGGTGGGGCTCGCCGCTTCTTATTCATGTATTTATTCATCAGTGGTAGTAAGATGATCGTTTAAACAACATTTAAGGGTCGACAGAGACTGTATCGATTTATTCAAGACCGCACAGCGAGTAACGCAGAGTCAAAGAAGTGCAGGCGAATATCATTAGCAAACCCTCGGTTATCGATGAACAGTCAAATTATTCTTCTCGCATTTCTCCAATTTCCCCACTCAAAATGGGGAATATTTATACTCTGCGATGGAACTGATTGTTTATGCATGCGGATGTCTGTTTTCTCGGCTTCTCCGTTCCGACTCGGAAAAGACGCGTTGGGATACTCGAGATTTTCTTATTCATGTGATCATGGGCTGATACGATATTCTGTATGCGTACCACAGTGCCACGTTATCACCGCGAGGGTCTTTTATATGTGAATATATAATATCAATAATTCTAAACAGGGACCCCAGCTTTTCAGAATTCCAGCAGCCCCTTGTGTTGGAACTATATATATCCATGTGTTATATACCTCAAGCTTTCCAACTGTTGGATATTTCCAACCTGACACCCATTAAAGTTGGATAATTTCCAAATAATAGCCATTTCAGGTGAAAATAAGAAAATCCAGTATAAAATTTCTGATTAGTGCTGTGTCAGACATGAAATGTCCATCTGTCGAAAACAATGTTGTGTAACCTCCCTGTCGCTACATCCCTGATTCTAAAACGAACATTAGTTTTTGAACCTGCAAATAATATCCACGAAAGGATGATTAGATATGTCGATATTAAATACAAGAAAAATCGAACTAAATATTCTATGTACTTTCCAAAATGATGGCAATTTCCATCTGTTTTCAAAACTGTTCACACAAGAGAGAAACTAGTACTCTTATTTTTTATATTGAGAATAATTTTGGCCATGAACGCTCTCAGATATATTTACCAAAATGATAGCAATTTTCAAGCTGTTTTAAATGTTTCACACAAGAGACTAAGAAACGCTCTTTAAATTTTTATCATATCGATCAAATATTCACCATGAACGCTCTCGATTGCTCAATGCCGAAAAACAGGAATAATATCATCAGTAAAATCTATATGTCGGTGCGGACAAGCCCTCGAAATATCTCGCTATTTTCTTATTTGTTGGCACCTGGTGCATATCTTACGGGCGGATGAATAAAACAATAATATAATTGTTGCGACCCTTGAACAACAAATTTATTACAATTTTGGGAGAAACATTTGAGATTTATCCCACATTGACTAAAAATAACTAATTAAATGCCATTGTAATTGATTTTAAACATAATCTGATATCCAAAAACACGAATAGCATAACCAAGGCAGAGTTCACCGTCTGTCGCAATTGTGATTTTTCGCCGAAAAATAAAATATCTTTTTTTCATGCACTCGTATCACGAACACTGTCCACAGCTCCAATTTTAAAGACATTTTTGGATATTCTTCCATCTAAAAATAACATCAGGCATAAAAATATATACACAATTTTGTTTAGCTTTGGGGGACCAATCATATTGACACAATAACACTAAACTTAACCCTCCCCAAAATCATCGTAACGAAATCATACGTTGACGAACGTTTGTCTATGCATGGCTTACATTGACGTACTATATAGCTTATTCGGTTAGTGTTTGTCCATAACTAATACCAAAGCTCTAAATCCAAGCTCAGCGCCACTCTGAAGAGCACGATGGGAACCAATCGCAACTTCTCGGATTATCGTTCTTTGCAGAAATGTATTATTTGCGTACGGAAATCACCGAGGTTTGCCGATTGCGATGGGAACCTGTATTTATTGACGATGGCTGCCAAGATGGCAGCATAAATGAAGTTTCCGATAAGAAGTTATATCCTGTGCAGCAGTGGAGTGATGCATCTGGGCTATTGTTTTGACATGCATATTGGCGTATGTCGTTTCATATCGAATTCTATTTGCTTTCAATATAATTTACATAAAATGGGCGCCAATATGGACACCTATCTATCAGTTCAGAAGAATAGATTTTCCTTGTTTATTTGCGTTTATAGCCAGCCGCTCAACAGTTAAAGATAAGGGCGGCGTTGGCGGTGGGTATGTTGTTAAAATATTCACCTCGGTCAAAAACCTCCATAAACAGAAATAATATTAAAATATAGACAGACTTTGTTTTTATAAACAATCAGAGATATGGCATACACAGTATGTTATTGTCAATTGTTTTTCCTTTGTTATGTAAACAAAAGAGAAAAAAACGTTACATAACCTGGCTTTTGTTTAGATCCGGATATGGTAAACATAAAGAGCGTTATTTGTTACTGTTTTCCTGATATGGAAATAATAAAGAGCGTTTATATCATTTGTGTGTGATTAACCAATAGAATTGAGCTGTGTTATGTGAACAGAAGCAAAACTTCTGTAACACGAACAGGCTCTTGTTCACGTACACCATCGTACGTCTTGACGACAACATACTATTTACGCGCTGATTATGTTTGGCATATGAACAAAACTATATATATTTTAATATTCCTTCTGTTGATGGCGATTTGAACAGATATGAATATTTCTGCAACGAACGCCGCCCGTGCCTTTAAGTCATACCACGGCGCTGTTAGTTTGGTGGAGGAGAGAAAACGCAGAAATTAAAATTATACCAGCAATTCTATTACGCGTAGAAATCACAAACTATTTTCGGAAAGTAGCTGACTTACTTGCCCATATATACATATCAAGTTACATTTCATTTCGTGGATCACAAATCGGGGTCGGGATCCGAACTTGCTTCGCAATCGCCGTGGAGTTTATGTTGGTTTAATGCGCCATATATACACCTTGTCATGTGAACAACCGATGCCCGATTTGTGGAATATGTTTCTGAATAGTATAATGCATAATTTCAAGGGTATGGCGAATTGTGGCATGATAGCGACCGGGTTGGTATAGTCCTACTATTAGGTCAAATAAAATAAGCAATCCTTTCCCCTTTTCGATTTTGGTAGTGGCTGTCCATTTACTGAAACGAATCAGATAGGTTCCAATTATCATCAAACTGGTTCAAAATTGTGTACGTCCGTGTTTGGTTTCACTCACTTGTTATGGCAATTACTTAACATTATGACAGTAACTGTCGACAACGTATGAGTAATGTTGATACCATGGTATATATACTCAATCGTGTAAACATAACAAATACGAACATATTATATTGTGCAATGGTTGTTGTTTATCCACATTACCCACAAATAAAACGAATACCCATTAGTTCAGCTGTGGGCTTTAGCCCTCTCCATGTCCATCGGATTGTGGTTGGTATTGGTGCTCAAGCATTATTGGGCACGCTTAAATATGACTTAAAGCACCAAGCAGAAAATCCGTATAGTGGAATGGAAATTTATATTACTCCTAGTTGTGATACTAGATACAACACTTTGAATTATGTAACGGCTTGATTGTTCTCAAATCTCCTTGTAAAATCGAGTGTACAATGTATGAACATCCACTGTACCCTAAAATTGGACATTCACATCATGACCTGTTCGAACTTATTTCGAACTTAACAACGATTAGTCGATTTAGATTGAATCTCTAGACAATCACGTTGGATGACAGACGCAATCGTGCAGCATAGGATCAATATTTAATTGGTCATAAATACAAACATCAGTATAATTGCCGTGGTATATGTTATCAGTCTGAATATGCCAAGCCATATTGCTCCATCCACGCGAAATGCCTTCTGGTTCCCGAAATTGATGCAAAGTAGCGATACAATATCCGTAGAATAATGAGCCAGTTTAACCAAGTAACGCGTGTGTAATTGATGGACTCACTGTCTGCAGAGAGACCACTCTTTCGCAAGGGATAAACACGCCACATAATACCACCCATATTGTGTTCACACTGCCCTTTCCTTTTGTAGTGGCCCCGCGATCCAGTGCGTGGTGAGCGTGCTCGATTCGTAACGTCGTGGAGTGTAAACGTCATGTGTTCGAATCCCACTCTCTCCTGTTGAACGTAAAACGTTGATTTAAGAATATTTATTCTACAAAATGAACATTATAACGGGGTCGGGAGACATGTGATGGCCACTTAGGCAAACCTCCTCGCAATCGTGAGGTGTTGCTAGCATCCTAAATACGCACGAAATGAATGCAGTGAGTTAACCGTTCCATGAATGTAGCTTTCTGAAATTTTGCGCGAAAAATCTGTGCCAATGCACGGATAGACTCGAATATATAAGAGAATACATTGGCCTAACACTATTTACCATGACCTTGTAAGGCAGTGCATTCTCTTATATATACCAGGCTCCCTATTGGAGACTGGCATATATAAAATAATGCACTGGCACAGGGGTCTTTAATGTTGCACCAGCGAAACTCCCGTCATGAACCCCATTACAGGGTTAAAAATGCATTAAAGATACACGGTCCGGTTTGAAGCCAAAATAAAAAAAAATTCGTTTTCCATGGCCAGGCAAAATAAAACAGAAACTAATTGGGTATCACACATGACACGAACGCGATCAAACACAGAATAATAGTTATACTTGGTCGTCTTTAAACAAAAACATATGAAATTTCCAGAATCAAGATAATATGTGTCATCTCATAACCTTCAAAATGTGATATCATGGATATATAAACTGGACTCTCAAACGTATGTGTATGAACGGGACTGTTAGCTCTATTGTCCTGATCGACCAACAAAGATAGCCATGTCCAATTGTTATCAGTGGGATAATGAGACGACTCACGTATATTTACGATACGTGGAAGGAAATGTGCCAAGTGGGAGAACAAATTGTAAAGTATGAAGCTCAGGCGATCATGATGTTGATTACAATAATATATTTACATAGCCTGTCTGTGTTACACTAAATCCTGTTTTGTGATTGGTCAACTTCCAATTGGATCACCCTGTTTACATCCCAAACATGCAGAGATCTCTCGAGTGTAACACGAACAGGAAGTTACAAATTGTTGTCCTAATCTGACCAAATCACTAAAAGTGGTCAGCAGAATAATTGGGCATGCTTTTCAAAGTTCAGCCGAATTGCTTCTGAAACCAGTTATTTATATCGATCTCGTTATCATAGCTAAGAGTTTGGAAATCATAAATCGGGCTTGTACTTAATGTGCTACGTGTCAAGTTATCGGCCATTTTGTGAAAATAAACAAGAATACATTCAGTTTTTTATGGGAATAAATAATCAAAAAGCTATATAAATATAAGAAATGAATGCAGTGGTGTGTGTTATTGTGGATACGGCGCTGTGGTCGTTCTGGGTACATTTAGAGTAAACCGCTCTTCGCGGTTTACACAATGTACCCCAACGACACGGCGCCGTACCCACAATAACACACACCCACTACATTCATTTCTTAAATGTTCACAACCAAGCTAATCATGCTTCCCCGGCGTCACACATCCTATTCAATATTCAATCTAATGATATAACGTCATACCTTTATATATTACAATGGAGCATGAAACTAAAAACAAAACAGCAGCCATAAATATAAATAATATGCGCTCATGATGCTGATTACGACAATCTGTACTTATCCAAGCAAATTATGCTTTCTAGGCGTCACACATCCTATTAAATTTTCAATTTACGGATATAACGTCAGCATACCTTCATATATTACAACGAATAAAAAAACCCAAAACAACAGCCATAAATATTTTAGCCCATTGGAAAAACAGCCTGGTCACCTGGAGCATGAAGCAATCGACAGAAAACCGGCCAGTGTCAAATATATTATGGTGGTCAGCTGGGACTTGGTTATGGCACTGTGACCTTGAACTCATCTCAGCCCATGTCTTTGTCATCGGGCATCTATGAAAACAAATTATGAAATTTCCCGAATCAAGAAAATATCACTTCCTTTTTTGATAGAGCTGATTTCGGGTTGAATCAAGGTTGAGTCTTTCTGGGGAATTAGCATTTATTTACACAATAGAAATATACGGACATTCCGGTATAGTTGGAATCCAGTTTACCAAAACAATTGGACCTCCAGTTGTAATAGGTGAAACGTGACTGAATATTGGAATTCCAAAACATAGAGTGCCATATCACAGTTTTACAAATTCTTATATACAAAGCATGAACAGGTGTGAATTAACGACGCATGATTAGATTAACAGATTTGCATTATAAATTATCCGATCACCACAATGGCATTAACAGTTCGACAAATAAGTTATTATTAAAAGTAAAGCTTAGAATACGTGCGATGAATGGTAATTAATGAGCACATGCTTGGGCAAGAATTAACAAGTTGCATAAGAATAGCCAGCTGATTAATACAAATAAATGTTGTAATTTAGAGAAAGCCTAATCTAACAAAGAAACGAACCTAACGCGAATACTATAGAAACGAATATCGGCAAAATCAATGTAGATAAACACGGTAATAATTGTCCAAAAATTAGCACTCTGACACTTTCATCATAGCATGACCTTCAAATGTGATATCGTGGATATATCTTCAGCATTCGCTATTCCCCACCGAACGTATATGTATTTACGCGACTGTTATATAGCTATATGGTCCTGATGGATTAATAAAGACAGCCATAGCCACTGGCTATCAGTGTGTTAATGGGACAACCCACGATATATACGATACGTGGAAAGAAATGTGCCAAGTGGGACAACAAATTGTCGTCAAGTATGAAGCTCAGGCGATCATGATGTTGATTACGATCATCTGTACTCCTCCAAGCAAATCATGCTCCCCCGGCGTCACACAACCTATAACAAATCGATTCTTGTCTATCTCAGGGGCACGAGAGTTTATGCCAAAATTGCCTTAGAGTGTTTCGTTCAGTAATCGTCCACAGTGGTTTCTTGCCAAAGTGCAAATCGATTATTGGTTGTTATCGAGTAAGAGCAGTAATTTGGAATAGAAATGGTTGGTAAGAAATTCTAAGTTCTCATCGTGTTTTTGCGTACATTGTACTAAGTGTGTCAGTTATCGGCAGGATTATCATAGGCGTTCGCATAATATACTGCAATTAACGCAACAACGCTGACAAAGATCGCAACTGCACTGGATATCTCCCATCTCAGGGGCGTGGCGACACGGAGGGTGTGGGTGTATCACACTCCAACTGTTGCCTGATACAACATGAGTTAGAAATTGAAAACAAAATTTACGTTGCGTTTGTTTCGATAGTTTAATTTACGAACCAGCGAAATAAGTTGACATAGGACCTAAATATTCACATAGATCATTAGAGTATTTATGTAGTACCCACCCACCACCCCATCCCGCCACCCATAGTATATTATGCACCGCAGGCGCCCCTAGATCATTAGAGTATTTATATACTCGCTATTCCGTTGAATTGGAAACACATTGTAAAGAACGTTCATCTGGCAAATCGTGTCGATAAAGAAGTAGATTAAATAGTGCCTATATCGGGGGGGGGGGGGTAATAAAATATTTGCAGGAAGGTATGCCGGGGTGGGTTGGTGGTCAAAGAGGCAAAAAAACGCACATTTTTTACAACGTCATGCAATTGTTTTTACTAAAGACCTTTTGTCCCTGTATTTTACATTTGTAACAGTTTAAAACGTATTATAAATATAATAACAACATATTGATGTTACTTTGCGCTCATACGGACATTAGTCGCTATGTCATGTTGCATATGGGACGGTGACAAAACTTCCTTCCCGACACTATTCGGAAAGAACCCGGTATGGACATTTTTAGAAAAACAAAATCTGGAATCATCTATTTTCAACAAGATAAGTAAAAATAGACATTTGGCCAGTGTGAAAACTTCTACAATATTGGAAATAAAACTGTTTAGAAAACGTATATATGACCGAAATAAATTAGGTTATTCCTTGATGATTATGATACATAAACATAGAGCTTTGAGAAATGTAAAACTGAAATAAATATACCTTTATTGATAAAACTAAGACCCTTAAGCTTAGATCATTGTGTGCATGGAAAAAGAGCGACCAGCTGTCGCATATCTATACACTCAGATGACTAAATCTGTTACTCCCACAACACCTAAAGTATCCAAGCCTGGTATAGTAACTGATTATCATTTAGTGTAATAGTAGTTGCCCCAAATAGACTAACAAAAGTGGTATGGAATAATGCTGAGCTAGTTGGCAGACTAATCAGAAAATAGTTAGAAATTTACGAATTGTTTGTACCATGTGTGGACCTAAGCTTGCTATTATCAGCAATTGATCAAATAATAGTTCCAATTGCAGCCTGGTAAATCTCATGTCTGTGTTTATCTAATTTCAAAATTTGTCAGCTCTAGTTGAATTGGAGCTTAACAACTGATATGTCACGACATGTCTACAAAATATCAGCAGTGACTCGAACATAAAGATTGAGTTTGTTGTCCTGAGATATTAATGCTATCAGCTAAAAGGGTATTACACCTAAATATTCAAACACATGTTTGGTTCATGTAATATAGTAGCTTACATGGGAAAATGATATCTCACTGGATATGTGTAAAAACATTTTGTAAAATTGAATGCATATTTTGCCTTATACTATTGAGCTATAGCTACCGGTAGTATATGCAGTAGCTATCAGCTTCTGAATGGTTACTATATTTGTCCACTACATCGATGCATTATAATTTCCATTTAGCAGTGTGTAATTTGACCACACAGGCTGACCTAGCATACTCTCGTCACGCACTGACCTGGAAACTCTTAATACATGTAGACGAAATACCGATCCGTCAGTATTTGAAAACTTTCAATTTTCATTTTTCATTAAAACACAGGTGCTAAAAAATTCGTTAAACCGTCATTTGGACTAAATGTGATAAGAAGTTCCCAGTGGTATGAGCACCAAAAATGAGGGGGGAAAGTCAACAAACTTCTTCCAATTGTCCCGTCCCTGATGAATGTTACTGACCCAGAAGCTCACCCTTTCCCAATAAAGTGAAGGTGAATTACTATATCTCTAGATGTTGGTCCAGTTGGCTCGCCATACATTACTAGTCGATAGACAAAATTCTTTATACCAGTAAAACAGCGATGACCAAACATGAGCGGGTACGGATAGCTATACGCACAATACCCGTACACGTATCGGATTGAAATTGCAAACTCGATATGAATTGAGCTTGGTCTGATATGTGTCCCCCTGTGCGATGACACTCGTGACCTACTTAATGTTATAACGAAAGCATAGCCAGTTGGCTGATATAATCAGGTTACAATCCCGGGATCTCTCATCTCTCTCGTACCGTTCCAGTCATACCGTAGTTCACAATCTAATTGATCTCCATATCACCGATTCAAATTGTATTTGCAAGAAGGTTTGCTCCCAGTAAGAATTATGTAAAACACTCTTGGGACAAATAGAGGGCAGTTTATTTCAGCACACCACTTCACAAGCAATTCCCGTCATGGACTCAATGGTTTGGTGGAATTGATATTTACTGAATGCTGTTTAACACGACCTTTCTCAAGAACCTGAAGTGTTTCACAGAACACTTGACACGTAATGGGTTATTTGGCATCAATCTATTCTCCCTTGGGAGTCAAGGAAGCAATACTCATTTGTCATGGCGCTGCTGTCCAAACTTCTACTCGTGAATCCAATTTGCATTTTCAACTGGCACCGAGCGATAATTTCTTCCAACGAATAGATCGAACGGAGAAAGGAAAATGGGGTTATACTAAATTGACCGTCCCTCTGTTCGTTCGTCGTGTCATATACAAAGATATCTCCACCACGGTGTATCGGAGGCTCAATGAAAGCAGGCAATTCTTTAAGGATTGGCCATTTATAAATGAACAATCGGAACCCAAAAAGGCCATTAATATATGGTCAATCGCAACCACGCGGGGCACGCGTGGTCGATTGTCCATTTAGAAAGAACCATTAACGCTAATCATTTAATTTAATTTGTATTAACTAAATAACGGAGATATTTGAAGAAGTGTTTTTGACGAAATAACGGAGATATTTGAAGAAGTAGTTTTGACGAAATAACGGAAATATTTTAAGAAGTGTTTTTAAAGAGCGTTACCACAAGCATTCCCCAAACCCACCCATCCAATAGAAGAATTTGACTTGTATTTCACCAGAGTTGATCTATTGTGGTGTTTCAATCGCCGTTATTTAGTAAAGGTACATTCTTCATAGAGTTAGTACCCTTCAGAGTAAATATGAAGCTGACATGCAGGATTATCTATATATGTCGTGATTTAGTGGTCAATCCCAAGCTCACGTGCCGCCGTGTTGCAAGATTGACCATTAATTAATGAAAATTTAGGTACGGATTGTCCAATTATTAATGGTCAAACTTATGCGCATTATGTGAATGAAAGTTGTACGCAGGTTCGCCGTCATATCGTTTAACAAAAGATAGCACAAAGCCGTTCTTGTATTTCCGTTTCAGTGCCGGTGTGCGTTGTCACCATTACACAAGTCGGAAACACTAACCACTGGGCTCTATGTGTTGATAATGTTGTTGTGCCAACAGTTCTTGCCATCCCAGCCGTTTCAAATTTGTTTCAACGAATACTCAGCACATATTAAAAAATTACAAAATTTATATTTTTATGACGTAGGCCATCGTCCAGAAATAGCAGTCCGACTGGAGATGGTGAGAGCGGTTTAACATTCTCTTAGGCCATCTTCAGTTTATCACTCATGGTTAATTGGTCATGTTAATTTGTCATGACGCTGGTGCGTCAAGAATAGTCATTTTGATTACGACCGGTTCGCAGCACACAAAAGTGTCAATACTTAAACATTTTATATCGGTGATTAAGACAACGCGTATGTTTTATCTGAATGTCTTTCAGTGAGAAGCGGTGACACTTGTAAATTGTATGAGGTTACGTTTGTTTTGTCAGTTGCGTTTTATAACCGTAAACGGAATCCTAAGCTATGTAAATCGACAGTCCAAAAACACCCCGTTTAGTTAGTTCAATCCTTTCTGAACCATGGCTGTCAATGGAGACTTCCACACAATCATGTTCACTAGTCGGAGGAGCGTACGGTTGCTATGAGTCTAGGGGAAACCACAAGAGTTAAAGACATATTATGTACTTGTTCGGGTGCGTGAAACTGATAAGTTAGTATTCAGACGCTATGATAACTGGAGGGACGTAACATTCTACTAACATCGACCGTATACCACTCCATAGAAAACATCGTCAGAACTACGCTCAATTGTAAATATTTACTACTCGATTCGGGGCGCATCTATCGGCGATAAACTAGCAAAAATGATTTCGCCATCGAGAGTCACTGTATTTAATTAATATATAAGAATGACGGTGTGTGTTGTCAATTTGAATATACTATTTGTAAAAAATACTACCTTGAACAAGATTTTCTCCATTTGTATTTGATCACCATACCGGAGTGTTTCACATCATTTTAAATTAATTTTCCTGATATGCAATAATACATCCGAAATCATACCTTCGTTAATAATGTCTCCAATTGTGAAACATATGACGAATGACACGCAAAATTAAAATCTGTTCTAATCATTGATGAATTTCCAAAACTATACTCAAATCGACATTTCGTTAAATTATTGATTTGACAACAAAAATGTTTTTAAAGTAGGTTATTTGACACTCAAAGTATGCGCTCATATAAAAATTAGGATGAACAAATAATTATCAATGCAGCAAGCGACTGGCCCAGTCGCTGATTAATATAACATAACTGTTAATAAATATTTAATTGACAGCCGAGGAAAGGTCCATTGTTGTGCAATTAGTTAAATGGGCGGGGCTGTAAATAGTGCCGACCGAGGGCGTGTCTGTCGTGCGAATATCGGCTTGGATTTTGTCTTGCTATAACTGAGTTAAACTAGTCAACGACAAGCACGCATGAGCTGTGTCAATCACGGTATGAGGGCGCGTTCCGATTGTGTCACAGGGTAGTTTCAGTAAGCAATTATTTCATGTGTCTTTTGGGAACAGTCAAAATTGTTGTCCCTCGGTATCAGGAATGACAATCGAAGGCCGAGGGCAACAGTTCGATAGTCATTCCTGATACCGAGGGACAACAATTTTGCCTGTTCCCAAAAGACACATGAAATAATTGCTTTGTTGCACAATACATTTACTTGTATATAATCAGGTCATTGCTAATTAATCACACTCTTTAAATAATTAAAAAACGAAACCCGAAATAGCCGAAACGTCACGGAAATTGCAAACCATGTAACAGTTCGTTCGCTCGGAGCCAGTCAACAGTTCGCTCGTGACGTCACGAAAGCTGACCGTGATTGCAAACCGGGCAACTGTTCATTCGGGGCCGGCAACAGTTCGTTGTGGCGTTACGAACGCGAATTTGGGGTTAACCAGTTAATTCTAAATCCCAATGATTTACGAAGTCAAACTCTACTATTGCGTAACAATACATACTATCGTCTCGCCGAATAGAGTTGTCAGTCAACTAGTCTCCGAAAGACTACATGTGCCCCTTTTGACTTCTGCTAAGCTACACTGTTAAGGGGGTGGGGGTGACGTGACGTGAACAAATTTGAATTAGGATTTCCATGAAAATCTCCGGCGCAAAAGTTATTTATGAAACAGTTGTCCGGAAACCAAAGCAGGCATTATCATTAAACCGTCATTATATTTAACTGGCAGGTACGCTAGGTAAATTATAACATTTTGCAATAAATATATTTTTGAGAATTTGTTTTCTGGAATTACATCATATGTCAACATAAATCAACATAAAATTCAAAAATAAATACACCAATATTATAATGGAACAATACGCGACCAACAATTTCCACATCAAGTCACACTCAGAAGTATGTGCAACACTGTAACTTTTGCTCAGCAGATTTGCATGGAAATCCCCATTCAAAATTGGTCACTTGACATCTCCCTTAATGTAAGTTTAAACCCGGTTTATGCTCGGAATGTTAACGCTTTCTCTGCTAACTACACATCGACGAGTAGTTCCCGTAGGAAATGTTCAGATAATATATTCAACAAGCCACCATTGTTGAACTCATTATCTGAACATTTCCCACCAACGACTATGGAACATTAAGCTCTTGTATTAGTCCAAATGAATAATACACTGTTCCTATGTTACTTTTATAACTGAGTGGGAGAATCCACTCATTATAGACATGGTTAAACTGGAGATGACGAATCAGCCCTTATTGTTCATCCAGGCGTCAACATGACAATTGTAGGAAGTCGATTTAGGCATTCAAATACGTTGTTGCATATACTGGATGAGAAAAAGGCCATCTATGGGATTATCCCTCTTGTGTGAAACTTTGGGCTGACTTTGTAAAATTGAACACAAAACCCACACACCCTTTCAAGTATATTTTCTATATTGTTCCAGAAATGTGTCTCTTTGTGGCGTGATTCTTCATACATGTCCGTTATTTCGTAACAGTGATATATATCGGGCATCTTAGAGTCATTTTAGAACATAAACATTGGGCTGCGAGAGTACTAATGTCATACTATGCCGAGGAAAATAACGTGCTGTTTCTTATTTTAAATATGATCATCTTTTTATTTCATTTCAGAAAAGTGATAAACATCTCATATGATCAGCCAATCGAATTTGATACCGACGGGAGTCTGCGTTCTATTAGCTTCCGGATACAGAACCTCATCGACGATGGGAAGCGAAAAGTGTGGCGAGATCTAGGGTATATGCAGTCAAACAATATAAAACCGCTGGGAATAATATGGCCCGGTGACGCACACCCAAATGGCGGACGGCTTAGTCGGAAGCGTTATTCCATAGTGACTAACCCCGTTAAACCATTTGTTGTAGTTGAACAGCCCAACGCTGATTATAGTGAATGTGTTTCAGAAACAACGTGTTTAGACATATCTGAAATGCCTGATTGGGAAATTAAGTTAACTATTCGTGATTTCGAATCGGGAATACGGAACTCGACTCGATACACCATAAGTTGCTGTCGTGGTTTATCAATAGATCTTCTAAATCGATTATCAAGTGATTTGGATTTCGATTTCACACTATATATTGCTTATGATAAGACGTATGGTTCGCTAGTTAATGGTTCGTGGAATGGTATGATTCGTGATTTAAAATCTGGAGTTGCACACATGGCAGTGGCCGCCATGAGTATTACTACACCACGCGCGCGTGTTATAGACTTTACAAGTCCTTATTTCTATTCTGGATTTTCTGTGTTATATTCTGAGCAAATGAGAGAGACACCTATGGATGCCTTCTTGGAGCCTTTCGATCCGAAAGTGTGGTTCGCAATCTTCGTCAGTGGCACACTAACAGCTGTGGCTATGGCATTATTCGAGTGGAATAGTCCTTTCGGGTTAAATCCGTGGGGCCGGAAGAGGAAATCAAACTACACCATGGCTTCCGGTTTGACTATGGTGTATTCGGTGTTATTCGGTCATACTGTGAAAACGAAGTCGCCTAAGGCATGGCCCAGCAAAGTGATGCAAAACTTCTGGGCTTTCGCCGCCATTTTCATAATAGCAAGTTATACTGCTAACCTGGCCGCTTTCATTGCCGGGAAACATGCTGGGATTAAATTCACCAACATTGTCGATCCCCGGGTAAGTATTTATGAAACTATACTCACTAATATCTTGGAATGAATGTTCAGTAGATACGTTATTGACACTACATGGACAACCATACACATAGTGCTATGTACGTACACAATCCTGGCGGTGACGTGACCTAACTGGTCGTCGCCACACAGCCATCAATTTCGACCAATAGTTAGAGTGATATTTGTTGTTTTAGACCGAAAGTAGAATATTATCGGTCAACAGTTGGACTGAGGTGGCCATCGGTTGGGAAATGTCGGATGTTATATATAGGTCGGTAGTGTTAAAGAAAGACTAACCCAACAGTGGTGCAAAAGGTATTTCCCTCACTTGGCAAGGAGTTTCGCCCAGTAAGGTTCAAATATCGATTGTCTGAGTTGGACACATCCCTGAAAATCTGGTGCTGGACATTTGCAGAATGAGGTCCACAGAGGGTGAATTTAGTGACGGTAGCACACACAGCGGACTAGCGTCACCAAGTGCATCCTTTGGTGACATCATTTTGCATGGCCGCATCAGCTATAGGAAATCTGGACTCAGATTTAACTCCCAGGTGGTGATATGCACCCATTGTGCGCCTCGACTATATGTGTCTCTGGGGATATAGAAGACTAAACTAAAACTAGAAAAAGAAAATTTCTAAAGAAACTAAAAAACTTTTCAGAGAACATGAGGCCTAAGCAGAATGAGGTCCCCAGGGGGTGAATTTGATGACGCTAGCCAGTTGTGCGAGATAGTGTCACTAAAGGCACCGTCTGGTGACCTTATTTTGCAAATGTTCGGCACCATATTTTGAACGGAATCCCTCTTTCCACAACGTCCCTGACCACAACACAGAATCGTTTGGCTTTTCGTGGATCACCAATGTGTGGCGCGTGATAATTATGTGTAGATAGTTTTGTTTAGGGCGTCCAAAAATGCAATTCTTTTGACTTCCACGTCGGACATCAAACATATCTCCAAAAAATCTACATGTCTTCGTACAAAAATTCCAGTGACGAGGTCGTAGTCAGGGCTGACAGGGGGGGGGGGACAAAATTCGATGAAATGTTTTTCCCGCCAAACTTAAATATAATCACCTCAATAATATAAATAATGGCGTGGTTTAAAGATATATAGATAAGTAGCGATGTGCACGTTAATTATCGCGGGATCAAAAATATCGATAAGAACGTTTTGTCGCCGATTTCAACTAAACTAATACGTAATCATCTCCATTGCACACGGAATCTGTTGTCTGATTCAATGTTATCAAAGTGGTTTTGTCAGCGTAAATGATGAAGTTGATAAACAGAGGACGCACCAAAGTTGCTTTACAAATTGTTGTTGTTAATGGTGATAATGGGAGTGGTGCACCAAAAGTAGTTAAACTTGTTTTCATTTTTCGTTTTTCTTACAAACCTATATATAGGCGTCTGCCATACACGTTTAATCGGATGTTATTGTTTATAGTGTAAACATATTTTGTTCCTCATTCGTACATATATATATCACAATTATATAGATAATATAACATTTAGTGCCATCGCAGACGCTGCGATTAAAATCGTAAGTGTGGAAACTCGCAGGAGGAGATAAGTGGCTTGCCCGCAGACGCTACGGTTCTGCGATGTCTGAATCTACGATTTTATCCACGTGGTCGTGGACATGCTAGCATGTAAATTGTGAGACCAGTGCGACCATGATCACGTGACAGCTACGATCGCGCGCGTTGCCAAGGTCATGCCACGATTTTCCTGGTAAACATAAAACATTGCTTGATCGCTACGATATGGCTGCGATATTAATGTCGTGAGCATGCGCAATGGATGCTCCACCTGCGATTTTCCCCACTAACGATTGTAATCGCAGCGTCTGCGGTGGCACTTATATAGTGGATTTGGCAGTATTGTAAGTGGATGTTTATTGTTGACTGGTCGTTGAGACTAGATTTTGAGGTGAACCTAGAACAAATTGTTGACAAGCTGTTTTTGTGTCATTTTGTCGGGCAGAATCTGGGAAACAATATATCCAAAATCCGCTGAAATAGGCTTTGGGGAAATAATTCTACTACACTTTGAAATAGGGTCGTATTTTTGTGTCAATTTTGCTGTTCCTTATTAGTCAAGTCAATCTGAAAGAAACACCCAACCGTGAACAAATTGCTGTGCAATGTCTTTTGGTGTGTGAATGTGACTATACCCATATAATAACATAACCAAAATCCCATGAATCCCAGGGTGGGAAAGTCATTTTTGGGTCAAAAGTCAGGAATGTGTAAACAAAAAATGGTGAAAATTGTAATTTTCTGGTTGAGACTCAGATTTTAAGGTGAACCTATATTCAATTGGTATTAAGCTGTTTTTTTTATTTTGTCGGGCAGAATTCTTGGGAACAATATATCCAAAATTCGCTATGGGGAAAATTTTCTACATATCTTTGAAATAGGGGCCTATTTTTTGCTTTTTTGTGTGTCAAGTTTGCAGTTCCTTATCATTCCAGTCAAACTGATTGGAATATGTAAAAAAATGGTGGAAATTGGAATTTTGTTAATAAACAAATCTGCAAACCATAAACGCTCAGTCGAGTTCCCTGACTGCCAAATGTGACCAAATAATAACATATCCAAAATGTCCATGCGTTTCATGAAGGGAAAGTTGTTAATTTTGGATAAAAATGAAGAAAATATGTAAGAAAATGGTGAAAATTTGTCCGGGAACCAGGTCGACCAACGTGCATCCCCCAGACTGGGGCCCCAGTATTAAACTTGATCCATTTGTTTTGTTCGAAAGGATGTCTGCTCAAAATAATTGACGCCAACATGTGGCCGTGTATGTACCATGCAATATGGCGGCAATTTCCTGGAGTGTACTACCAATCACTTTAATGTCCAACAAATTTATTAATGTGACAGAAACCTGCAACAGAAACGCATTATTCTTGTTGCTATAGCATATACCTGTCATTTCGTTCATAACTTGACTCTAAAACTATAAAATGGCGAATCATATTCCGTTATAATAAGTCATATCCCGAGGATTTGACAATTTGGTGCCTAAACAAAGTTTTCAAAATGACAGCGAAAAGGGCAGTGGGAAGTGAACAGTTGAAGTGTTTTTGTTTTTGTTTTTTTTAAACTTGTTTTACTAAATCTTACGATATCGAATAAACGTATAGCCAATATGTAGTCATATATGCCAAAGCCACCACCTTGTTTCATAATCTATCAAATGAGAGTCCCAAAACCACACAAAGAGTGCGCCAAACCATATACAGAGTTACAAAACCCATCTGGTATCCAAAAACCAACATGTGAGTATCCAAATCCGTACGACGAGCGTCACAAATCCAAATATTGTCCAAAACCATCGAAGGGGTGTCCCAATCCACCAAGCGAGTTTCACAAACCACACAGACTGATGTAGACTGAGGTAGATAGTGCCCCAAACGATACTCAACTGGTGTCATAACACACACATGTAGTCCCACAAACCATGCATCTAGTATTCCAACCCACCAAATGAGTGTACAAAACCACCAAATGAGCGTCTCAATCGATCTGATTAGGGACCATTCAACGAATTTTCCCTAACCACACCGGTAGTGTTCCAGACTTTGCAACCGATATTCGAAACCACATTGATGTGTCCCAAACCATCCACCATGTGTCCAAAACTATCCAATTGGTGTCCATAACCAATACCTCAAGTACCCATCTAATGTGTCAAACCACTCAATCAGTGTCCCAAACCACGCAATGGGTGTACAAGGTAACCAAACCATCCATCGGGTGTTAGAAACCACATTGAGTTGAGGGCATCCAATCTGTACCCCATTCCACACAACTAGTACCTCAAGACATCCCGGGAGTGTCATATGTCATACAACATACAACTGACGTCTGAATCCATTCAACTATAGTGCCCCAAACGGCCATATAAGTGACACAACCGGCCACGCAGTGTCCGAATGTACATAACCATTGTCTAAAATATATAGCGAGTGTCCCAAACCACTCATTGTGAACAATCTACCCAATTGGTGCCCTAAAACTACCCAACAAGTCACAAATCACCCAGCGGGTTACCCAAACCATAAAACTAGCATCACAAACCACCCAACGAGTTCCCTATCCATCCAACTGGACAGGTCATACAAACCAACTACAAACTGTCATGTCACCACATCTACAATAGTGTACACAACCCTCCATCGAGTATTTCAGACGATCAAGTGAGTTTATCAAACCATCCAATGAGTTTACCAAAACATGGTTTGAAATATTTGATGGATAGTTTTTTACACTAGTTTGGGACACTCATCAGATGATGTGGGACATTCGGTGCTGGTTTGAGACACCATTTGGAATTTTTAGACACTGCTGGTGGGTTTAGACAATCATCATGATTGCTTGGGACATTCATTGGATGATCATAGCCACTCATCTGTTGGTTTGGGACACCCATTGGATGGGTTCTGGTACACACTTGATGGTTTGAGACACCCATTTGTGTGGTTTGAAATACCACGTACATGAATTTGGACACCAGATAGGTGACCTATGGCAATCGTTGGATGTTATGGAACACACATTGGACTGGTTTGGGCACTATAGGGATGGTTTGTGACACTATTTGTGTGGACTGTGTTACATATTATGTAGTTTTGGGACATTAGTTGGCTGATTTGGGACGCCCGTTCTATGGCTTGGGACACTCACCGATTAATTTGGTATATTATTAAGAAGGTGGTTGAGACACCCGTCGCGTGGTTTTACGCTCCTTAGATGGTTCGGGACACCCGTTAAGTTATTTTTGACACTCATTGGATGTATTTCGATACTAGTTTGGTTGCTTTGGCCACTCATCAAAGTATATTCAATATGAGAAGATTTAGTTACAAATAAATGACAAAATTAATTTGTTTTACTTTCGATCTCAATGGGACACTGTAGGGACAAATTCTCGACATATAGCTCATTATTATCGGATTAGGATCCGACGTCATTTACGGTGGGGATAGCCATTACATAATTTTTTTTTCGTCTAAATAGAAACAATCTGGTGAATTGCCCATTATACTACTTTCGGTAGCCATTTATTTGATCCTTATTTTGGGAAATGATGGCCTCATTTCTGCAAAAATGGGCACTAGTTGTTCATATCGGACATCTAATGAATACTGTGTGGTATTCATTACACTGGTGTGTTCGATTTGCGGTTATTCTGGGCATTAAAATAATATAGATTTTTATTGGAAATTTAGTACATCCATTGATATGGATCAAAATTATCAGACATTGATTCAAAATGGTATATCTTGGCACAAATGGCCATTTAAACCAAATTTCTTATAAATGGAAACGATTTGGTGAACTTTAGCGAAAATTGTCCAATTTTACCACTTTCGGTCGCCATTTTGTCCGCCATTTTAAATTTTGATAATCGAATTGTACACGAAATTATATACGTCTGTCATGACAAAAATATTAATTTGTTTATGTTGCATTTTCCTGCCATCTGTACAGCTTTAATTTAAAGTATATATTTCATAAGAAACGGAAAATCATACATAAAAACCACAAATAGGACCTTTTATTCAAAATGCTCTAGAAAATTTTCCCCAAAGCGGATTTTGGATATGTTGTTTCCCAGATTATGCCCGACACAATGACACCAAAACCAGCTTGTCAACAGTTTGTTCTATGTCTCAACGGCCAGACTATTGTGACCATTTCTGATATACGAATTATTGTATGGCATTATTGATGATAAACATGTCCTTAAGCGATTCAATTCATTAGTGTTGCTGCTTAACCATGTATATATGATAGCATACGTGCATAATCCCCCAATCCTCAGGCCCACTTGACGTTTGTGATATTGTTTTAAGTTCCCAAAAATTGTGCTGTCCAGGTGAGGAATGGGGATCGGAGAAGGGGCACCAGCATTGCCAAAAAAAATAAAGGTTGTCGCCGACTTCAACCAAACTTCACTTTGTAATGAAAGTACGAAAATACTGGTAGCTTAAATTCGAAGTTATGCTGTGCAAGTTAGCAATGGGATCTTGTGATAATACAGTTAGGAAATATAGAGTCGAAAAGTGAGGTTTACAGATATGGCGATTTCACGTATTTCCCATGTATCGATATAAGTGACATTTACGACGCATTTATTCTCAAATACGCAAATTATGTATTCTGGCAAATCAGATAGCAAAATAAATTTGTTACATAACTCAGGTCTATGTCGGTCACGCTTAGATTAATTGAATAGACATCCGGCTGAATTAAAGCCACACTTGTATGACTTCAAGGTGCAATAAGCGGTCTTTTATTGCGATTGGCGAGACACCACACAGATAATTGAAACAACACAATTTTGCCCACGGTTTGAGAGTGATGTAATAACATCTGGACCAGCTGTGTATATGCTTCTATAGGGAGAATCTTTCAAGGATTTCATTAGAGCCAACCACCACGAATGCACTATAGATATTCTCTACCAATCGTAATAGTTAATTTGACTCTTATATGGATTAAGGTGATTTTAAAGATGCATAGCATTGGAATATATTAAGTTTCTCTTTAAGGGCAAACGTTTTATTTCGACTAAAATTTAGGCGTACATTTCATGTATATTTGAAATTTAAAGCATCCATAAATGTGTTATTTCGAATATAAATGGTGCTTAAATTGCACGTATATTTGAAATTTAATTTAATTTAATTTATAAGTCACCCATTTTTCAGTAAATGTCTAGACTTATGGCACATACGGTTCACTTAAATTTCCATAAATTTGATATATACGTGGGATTTACGGACACGTAATTTCCACGTAAATATGGAAGAATACGTTGCCAGAATGAAGAATACAAGTAAATCCCATGTATATTTCAAATTTATGGAACTTTACGTGATTCGTATACTTGGCTTAAATCTAGACATCGAACAGCAAATGCGTGACATTTACATGAAATTAAATTTGGTGAAGTGTCTTTAGCACTAATAAAGAACTATTAAGCCGGTAGTGAACATATTAAAAGTTTGGGAACTGTTTAACCTTGACTACACCGGGCAACCCTGTATTACTATATATTTACATACTAAATGTGATCATCACTAAATCCAGCATTCCGATTGGTCGGCGCCCACGTGGATAGTTGCAATTATTTCTCGGTGAATGCGCAACAGTTCATAACTGCAAGCTCATAACAACATCGATATGTCATTTGGGTTTGGAAAGACGAACGGGTAATGTTTTGGGCGCATTTGGATTCGCGCAGGATTGACTTAATAAATCATCGGGTTTCAATTGTTCCTGTTAACTTTTGCCAAGGGTGCTATGGGATATTTTGGGCCGGTTTTGTCACGATACACTTTTCGATTTAAATACATTTACAAAAGTGGCTTTTTCGCTAAATGTATATAAATATAAGGATTAACTGTCATGTGGACTGTTTTTATGGAGATATAACCGTGAGGTAAGTGGTCATAACTTGTATGTAAAATCCTTCGGGTTATCTCACGGTTACATCTCCATAAAACAGTCCACATGACATTTAATCCTTATATATTGACACTATCCTGAAGCCACCCACTTTGAATCAGGAACCGGAAGCAGTATACGAAACTCTTACATTGATCTGCGCTTATATATGCATATAATAACAGTTACTATACCCCTGATGTCCCGAATAAACAAGATCACTAAATCTCAGCCATATTGAATTCACCCAGCCCCCGTTCCGTGGTTTAAGTACTACAGGTCAAAGTTCTGGAGGTGCATTCCATATATGGAATTCATGAATATTCAAAAGCTCCATATATGGAAATAATGAATATGCAAAACTCCATATATGGAATGCACCTCCAGAACTTTGACCTGTAGCACTTAGACCGCGGAACGGTAGCTGGATGGATCCAATATGGTCGCAACTCAGTGACAGGATTAGTGTAGGTGTGGGTACGCTGATTATAGTGATGTGCTCGCTCCCTCAACTGAATGACCATTCTAAATGTGTGACAGTCTCATCCCGAGAGACAAGTTAGTACATTGATGTAAATTGGTCACACTGAACGTAAAAAAAAACAAAAAAACTTAACCAAGTGTTTTGGTGACTGCTGAACCATTTCTATACTAAATGATCATTATGAGTAGTTCCCTTAGGAAATGTTCAAATAATAAGTTCAACAAACGACCACAGGTCGTTAAGTTAAGTTTATTTAACTTATTATCTCAACATTTCCCACCAACAAATGTGAATCGTTCTGCACTAGTATTATCCATTAGACTTTATGTCATCTGCTCATATTTCATGAAGCTACGCCAAATGAATATTAGACCATTCCAATACATATTTGTATAACTGGGTGGGGGAATCAATTTAGTAAAGAGAGGTTTGATGAAACCTGCTGGAGAGACAATCCGTTAATTCACATACAGTCTTCAGACTGCTGAGCAAGAAACCAGGGCTAATATGTCACAAGTTGAACACACATAGCATAAAACAAATAAATTTCCGACCCCTTTCTCATTTCTTAAATTCGTATAGGTAGATGGCTGGCAGCTACCTATACGGGAAACCTAATAATCACACAAGGTTACCCAAATCGCCTATCTGTTTCAGCAATTGGAATTCATAATTTCATCTAATAGCTATGCCATTCAACCACTGGATAATTATGTAGATAGTTTCATCTTAGTTACATTTACATAATGTGAACCCCAATCCCATTGTATATACTTAAAGAAGGCTTAAAACTCTCACCGGCAGCACTTACAACATCAAAAGTTACAACATGTATATGAATCTTCTTTTCCATACACGTATCCATTAATATTTTTACCAGGGCGTGAAAGAGAAACATCAGGTGTCACGTATTTCACTTAAAAGTATATTAAAAGATATAATTTTAGAATAAAAACAGATAAGTAATGTTCTAAAAATAGCCACAGGAAATAATTGAAGAAAAGTTATTATTTGCTGTTCAGACTTGTTTTATACTCCCGAATATATACAGTTCGAGGAAGAGATACACCATCTCCAATGACCATTTCACAATTTTGCAGCTACGCAAAATCAGGGTTGGTGTTCTTGGAAACAGTGCCGTCGATTCCTTCCTGCAAAAGATAAACAGGAATTTATTCGAAGTATCTCAAAGATACATCGTTCCCTCGTCCGATGTCGGCATTGGACAGGTCATGTGAGTATATTATATTTCCATACACAAATTTTTTATTCCAGTTTCCTCATTTTGCTTTGCGGTAGCAGCGCCCTCTCCGAGTCAACTTGGACATAACTGTATGAACTACATTCTGACGTCATTTTATCCGTCACTTAGGAAATGGAGATCGATTAGGGGTCATTGGATTTTCGTTATTCACAAGAACTTTGTCTAATTATTCTGCCAGACAAAACCAATGACCCCAATCGATCTTCAAGTCATTCCTTATAATCATATACCAGTACATTGTAATAGAACATTAATAACATGGACAACTTTTCAAAACTACTAAAAACAATTGTAACAAACATATTGTTCAAATTCCAACACGCAGCGAGCGCGTGCACATCATCGGCTTGAATTGAAGTGGTTGGTTCATAACTGTTTTTATGAAGTGTATAGACTTCAGTTATTGGTTTAGGAACCTCGTAAACGTACGTGGAAACCGTATGTCGATTTGTACCGATTCTTACGGGCGCTGGTTGTGTGATACGAATTACGAATAGGTAATTGTGATCTTAATTTTTTCGGACGGTCCAAAACCCGTTCCACCGAATGAACGACTAGTGCCGTTCAAGCGACTCACAGTAAGGTGATATGGTTCTGTTTGCCGTGATTTATATGGAGTACGTAATTATGTTGTTATCAGGTCGTAGACAGTGGTAGGCTTGGTTATTGAATGCAAATCTCACATGTCCATGCTTGGCTCCTCGAAATCGTAATATCAACTACGGACATGGCAAAACGACAACTCATATAAAAAACTCATCGACTGCACGATTATCAAGAAGGCGCCCCATTCGTGAATTTTCTAAAAATCTCAATTTCTAACTATCAATTTGAAGGGAAATAATCATCATCGCTTGTAACCAATGCATGCTATATAGTACTATAACAACATATCGTTACCCTCTATGAGAGATATTTTCCAACTATATGTAAAAAAGTGATTTAAACAAACCCACAGATTTTGTTTAGGTAGGTCGAAAGAGAGTTTAACACGAGTCAGAATTACTAGGTATAACTTGATGCCCCAAACCGCCCAGTTGTTGTTAATTTTGTCATCATTAGGAGATAAGAGCTTCTCTATCTCTCGCCTATAAACAATTATGTAGGTATTTTATATTCGATTGGGATTTACAATAAAACATGTCATCACGCCATAACCATAGTTATGATTACGGTTTCGAGAAGCCAATCTTTGGTACGCGAGCTTTGCGTACAATCGTCGAACCAGCCACTGATATTGACCAGGTAGCAACAGAATTAAGTACAAAATAATCACCGCAAACAGAACAATTATCACCTATATTCACCTTATTTCGAGTGGCAAGAAGTTTGAACGACTCTATTTTCTCACAAACGTACTCGTTTCGTCGTCAATTATACGAAGAGTTAGATGACTATACTATTAGATACTGTAATTCTTATCAGTAGTAGTTCTTTTTGCGAAAGGTATACGTATCCATTATATATAGGTCCAACTGGTAACAGCGTCTTGAGTTAATTATTGCACGCTGTCCCACCTGACTGTTGACATCAACATTTTTCTTTTCAGACAAGGTGAACTAGATGCCTATTTGGGAGACTATCCAATTCTTGATTTTGCAAGAGCGAAGTTAGACCCAAACTGCAATCTCAGACTGCTGTCACAAATGTTTGGCGAAGATATGTATGGAATAGCACTCCCAAAGGAGTCTTCTCTCAAAGTAAGTACTCTATACAGATGAATGGACACCAGTCAGGGAAGTGACGACACCTCCATGCACCTTTGGTAAACAAAATTAACATAGCGAGCCTCGCATATATAAGAGATTGCACTGGCTTACAAGATCAAGGTAAATCTTGTTAGGCCAAACGTTCTCTTAGATATGCGAGGCGCCCTATGGGCGACTCGCATATATAAGAGAATGCATTGGAACAGGGTTTTCGCAAAATTTCAGGAAGTTCCAGTCATGGAGGGGTTAACTTGTGGAAACTTTATTCCTACCACAACATCAGTTGGGAAATTTCCAACCGTATAGGGGGTGTCAGATTGGAACCTCCCAGTAGTCGGAAAGTGTCATGTACCAGTCGAAATTTCCAACCCAACCTGACCAAACGTGGTGTAAATGGAATTTCTCGAACATGGGGATGTGGTGCTGGCACCAGGGCAAGGAACCTACGTCACTAATGTAATCTCTAAACCGTCACTGCAGACGTTCGGGAACCTACGTCACTAATGTAATATCTAAACCGTCGCTTCAGACGTTCTGGAACCCACGTCACTAATGTAATATCTAAACCGTCGCTTCAGACGATCAGGAACCTACGTCACTAATGTAATCTCTAAACCGTCGCTTCGGACGTTCAGGAACCTAGCTACATCACTAATTTAAGGGATTATGTGTATTTTACGAACATCTGATCAGGTGCGTTTTATGTCAACACCGGGGTACAGTCGATATATATATTTCCTTGTACATTTCAGTTATAATTATGAAGTTTTAACCATTACTAATTTTTGAATGTTCATTGTGAATTTCCGCAACTCATGTACTAGTTTGTCCCGTCAAACAAACGTTTCATATGTTTTAAACAAATTTAAAATTAAAACCGCTTTGGGGTAGAGAGTTGATTGGTGACGTAGGATACCAGTTATGTGTATGCTGAAGATGGTTTTCACCGAATGTTAGTGATAATTTTGTGTCGGGACATGTGTACAAATGGTAATGTGTTTTCATTGTGGCCCGTGCCACGCTACGGAATAACGGGTTTTAGTTCACTATGGGCTTATTTCAGAATCGAATAAGTCCAACATGACTTATGTGAATATTTAGGTCAAATATATAAACCTACTTACACGAGAATTTGTCGGACGTTCAGTTGTTCCAACTAAGTCACTTGCGTCATTTGAAGCGTTGGTGACAGTTCATGATTGACGACGGGATTTGACACATATCCAAATAGTTGAATTTTATGAAGATTTTTTCACCAGGCCCGATCGACCCCCGTCGTCAATGGTATCAAGTAATCATCGAAACCAATTGATTATTCTGTTTATTGCACACTTTCCACCATTCAACTTCGTTAATTATATATATATGTATTTGACAAAACAGTCCCGGCCTGATCACCTTATTAGCCCGTGTTGAACCATAACTTTTAGTTGGGCGGATAAATACGTCATTTAAATATGTGTGACGTATCGTTCCACAGATCTCATTTTCGATGTTAGAACTGTCAAGATAAGAAATAGCATAATCTAACGTTCGTCCCTCTCTCGCTCAATATTTATAATTGAAAGTGGTATATTTGGACGCAGAAGATACTCACATTACGACACTATAACAAGATCAAATATCGTGTGGATTCGTCCATATACCTGTGTTATGTGCGTGACAGTCGTGGATCTTTGACAGTTCAAATCGAGCGCTTCGTGTCCATGTGAACAAAAATAGTTTCGACATGCATGGGGAGAAGTTATGAGCTATCCTGCGTGTGTGCATGTGACAGTCGTGGATCTCTGACAGTTCAAATCGAGCGCTTCGTGTCCATGTAAACAAAAATAGTTCTGACACGGTGTTGTCACCTGGGACGTAATTCACAGGTGTGATATTACCATTTAAAATGTACTCAATCCGGTCCTCATATCATCAAGACGCTTTAGAAATCAGAATCGATTAATTGGAACAAGATAATTCTATCCACAGACTGTCAACCTTGGTATCACATTTCACAAAACGTATTATTTATCAACATTTTGTTCAACGAAATATGGCAGTATTATGACTTGTACAAGCTTCAAAAATCGATATCTGATCACTCTGAGCTTTGATTGGTGGGTTCCTCGACTCGAATCAGATATGTTTTACCTCCGAAGCCAAAGAAATAGTCATTTGGGAGCGTTAATTCGGATAATGCATCTTTAATTTACCGAGATCTTCTTATAAATCATGTGTGTAATAAATAGAGGAACTACACCGGGTCCACAGTTTATAGCGAAATTAGCAAAACGAGTCCAGTAAATTATGTCTGGATCGAGACTTTGGCGAGTTCCATGTAGACCTAATTTACTGGACGAGTTTTGTAAATTTCGCTATAGACTGGGGCGAGTTGTAAATTATATTTATTACTTCAACCGAAATCTTCATAACACCTACTTAAATCAATAAATGCGACTTGAAAGTAATAGCGGCTATAAGGCGTGCGAAGACGTTTCACGTAACCATGCGTTGTTTGCCGGCATACATGAATAGTCACGGATAAATAGGACTCTTTTGTGTATTTAATGACGTACATGTAAATCTAATGAAATATTTGTACAAACTAAATCAACAATTGTCACAAAAATATCGATTTAGCGTACTTATCGTACGGAATGTAGATAAACGACAAGCCGGAAGTCAAAGGTAAAGTTTGCCCAACAATAATACATTTCGGTACACCTGGCATTATTTCCTGTTATACAATGAGCGTTGTATATCATTGTTATAGAATGGATTTAATGAATGGAATAAGGGTCGGATCATGTAATACAATTAATTACACTACCATCTTCTGTTTGTTTCTTTTAGATACCACTTTCTCAAAAGATATCTCACTACCACCAAAGTGGATATATTGAGGATTTGATAGACGTCCATTTTGCCGATGCTCAATGCTTTAAGCAGCGTATTTCCCAGGAGGAGTCTCACTTGGAAGTACAACATCACGCTGGACTGTTTGTGTTATTGTGCGTGGGGATTACCCTCGGAATCCTTGTGCTATTTTTGGAACATTTCACATATAAATGGGTGGTTCCGTACTTCCGGAAGAAACCTCAGGATAGCAAGTGGAGAGGAACGCATATGATGTTCTTCAGCCAGGTAAAGCTCACTTCTAATTTAATTTAGACTCTCGAACAAGCGGGGAATTCCATTTTTTCAAAGGAACATTACGTCAGTGTCAGTCTATCACAAATTTAACAGTAAAGCAATGAAGCCAATCAGGTGATTGCCGGAATTCCGCGACTCACACAGTGCTTACAAATGTAGAGATTACGACGACTAATTAACCCTTTCATTGCCAGGGGCCGATCTCATCGGCCCTAATTTACGGTCTGTAAAATCGTCCCTATAAAAATATAAAAAAACAACATTGTTTTTGTTTTGTTTTTTTTGGATTGAATTTTGTTTGGGTTAAATTTTGTTTGGGTATGCTTAAGCATGCTATAGCGAATTTAAAAACAAACTGGATAAAACCTTAGGGGCATGTTATAACTCACAACTATCACCAAGTATTCATAGTAATAATTTTGATGCCCATGAAAAACGTAAGATTCCCTGGCACTAAACCTACAAAATAAGTCTGTTAAAGAATATAAGAAACAATTATTAAAATTGTAAAAAATAATAACAAATGATGAAAAATTGTTAGGCCAATGCATTCTCTTATATATTGGAGGCGACCTATGGTCGACTCGCATATATAAGAGAATGCATTGACACAGGGTATATGGGTTGATACAAAAATCGGACCTGGCACTGAAAGGGTTAAACACTAAAACGCATCTATGAAGAGTCCATAATAAACAAATAATACATATCAAGAAGGATACAGTTTAGCATTTCAAATAATTTTAACAGTTGTCACCCGGTTTTGCTATTCGTCAAAACGAAACCGAAAGGAAAAACTATTCTGTCAATCGTAAATGTATTTGTCTAATTCAAATGTGAACTGGATAAAGCTTTCAGTATCACTACCCGGAGACTCGATGAAACGGACTTACGTGCACTGTTGTGATCATCCGAATTGTGTATACGTGATTTTGAAGTAGAGATATCGAAACTTATCTATTGCATAGTGTGTTTTCTTTTATTTGATTGTTCGATAGCTACATGGTGTTGGCCGACTTCATTGATACACGTTATATTTCCACCGAACCACTGGGAACAAAATGATGTATGACGTGGTGGTCTCGTTCTGGGAATTACAACTGCCCTCCCCTTGAAATATTCCGTATCACGTAGGAGCTTCGTTCTGGAAGATACAACTTCCAGAAATTAACTGTAGTATTAATTTTATGACCCTCGTTCCAGAAGACCAATTTAATGTAACTGTATTGAATAGAGTATGATGTCAAAAGATATTAGATATGTGTTCTCATAATTGCTTAACCCTTTCATGGCGGCAGCTGTGCTGGTGCAGTATCAAAGGTTCTGTGCCAATATATTCTATTATATATGCGAGTCTCGCACACGGTCAATGTAAACATTGTTAGGCCAATGTGTTATGTTATATATGCGAGGCTCCCTATGGGAGACTCACAGATATAAGATAATTCATTGGTTCGGGGCTTTCGCAAAATTTCAGGAAGCTCCAGTAATGAAAGGGTTGATCTATTTGAAGTTGTAATGGGAAGTCAATAAATGTTTTATCCACGTGTCTGTTCGTGTAGTACGGGTTTTTAGCTAGACATATATATACACGGCCCTTCTGTCATAACCGCAGTTAATCTCATTCACTATATGGGGTGAACGGGAAGTCATCTACGTTGCTACGTCCACTCCAGGCAAAGTGCACCCAGCTCAGGGTTAGTGAGCTGTATAATGAGCTGTGTAGCGGCTAGCCATACAAATCCATCACACTAACCCTGATCTGGACAATTAAACAAAACATCGTTTGTGTCACTTTAAGTATCCATATCTTTATTTCACATTCAACTGTAACTTAATAGTATTGTATGCACTTTATCAATAACATACCTATCTATCTATCTATCTATCTATCTATCTATCTATCTATCTATCTATCTATCTATCTATTTACTAATTATCCGCACACTATGACGTATAGCGTCTTACAAGGTGTTTGTGTTTGGTAGTGTTTTGGCTCGGATTGTCAGTGGCTTCAAAGCACTGGGCATGGAGTTATGGATCTACAATGGAGAGAAACATCTGTACTGTGCAGATAGCTTATACTGTTAATTAGGCTCAAAACAGGAGAAAACACTTACCACCTTTTTGAAAGAAATATGTTTGTTTAACCTTTGTTGATTTATTTAAGCATATTTATTCAGCATAGCATTTAAATCGTAGCATTTAAATCAGAGTAGCATTTAATCGTAGCATTTAAATCAGCGTAGCATTTAAAAGGCAAGCACACATGATCTTCGTGTAAACACTGACTAGGAAAAAAGACCCCTTCAATGTCTGTGAAGTGGTCACTTCCATGAATCAATAATTGTTTGCGAGACACAGACTAAAGTACTTATTGACCTCTCTTGACCTGGAGAAAAAACTTCTTTAACATTTTGAGGAACCCTGTCGATTGGCCAGAACAACGGGGCTCGGTTTGGCCGAAATTTCTCTCCAAAGATTGTCATTGTATGTCGATACGCCGTTTGAAATGTCGTTTTCGTGGATGATGCTAAACTACCCTTTTCTTTATATTTATAAATGTTATATTATATCTTCGGGGAGCAACTTAAGCAATTAAATTATACCAGTTCTGTCTGGTATCTCATTAATGTCGAGGTGCACATGTAAATATGTACCGAACGATCAAGTTGTCTTATTAAATTGTTTGAATGTGCTAAGGTTTCATCATGCATTCACAGACAGAATGGTGGATTATTCAGAATATTATAAATAAAGCAAAGGTTGTTGAATTGCGACATGTGTAACATTCTATCCACGTACCTTATCAGTGTCTAAGACTTGTACATGTACGACGACGATTCATGATGCATTTTCTTTGGCTACTGGTGCATGATGCATCTCTGAATCCTTATTTTATGCTAATTAATTTTGTGTGTTAAATGGTGTGGGGAGAGAAACGTACTGTAACTTGATAAACTTGTGTCTCAATTCCACTTCTATGTTTACCATGCAATACAATATGATTACACTAAACCGAAACGTTCTATCATCTTTACAGAGACTACATCGCAGTATTCGTTGCCATGAGTTACTGTCCGCTCATGATTCAGTCAGGGATCTCATCGGAATCGTGAGAAACAGAGAATTCGCTAGATTATTCATGAAAAGTACAATAAAGGTATGGACAATACTTAACACATTTACTCCTGAACGAGTAATCCCTTTCATGGTCCATGGAAATGTACAATGGAATGGTATATTTGTGTTCAGGTCAGGTATGCAATGGCTACGTCTACGAAAGTATGGGCGCGTTTGTTTACTATATAGTGGCTGGCTATAAAATATACATGTATATATATATCGTATTTTGTTCATCATTATAGTATGAGGCATGGATATGGTTTGTTTGAAAAAAAAACTATGAGCCTAGAAATGGATTATTGTGTTTTTCTAATTGTTGCTGTCACAGAAATTTCGCTGCACAAAACAGGCACAAATAATTGGGCTGACCTTTGAGACTAGCAGATACAGCGGGTCAGCCCACATGGACACGAGATAAAATACATTAAAGATGCATCAACCGCTGTTAGCAAACATAAAACTACTGTTTGATAGTTTACTATTGCAGAAAATAATGAAGTCGAATCTGTGAGCCAATTTGTGGAAGGTTTTGATGGTCCATTATCACTATAGATCACATCTCCATGCAGGAAAACGGCGCTATATACAAGGAAATTGAGCAGACACGTGGTCAAAACAATTTAGCACGCATGTAAAAACACTGATATTTATGGCTGTTATCGTTGCATTTCAATCTAGTGCTCAATATGCCTAGTTATTATAGATATATCTCAGATAAAAACGACGGCCTTGCTTCTTCAAATAACTAACATAACAGTCTACTTTAATTGTGTTTTCTTGATAAACTTTAAGTTCGTTCAAACTATTATAATTATTAGCAGACATTTTTGACTTGGCGAACTTGAAGTTGGATCCGCAACGGACAGCTTGATGCATTTCCGTGGATTTGTTTTATGAAGTTGTTGTGGAAATATTTGGCACTCTACCCTTTGATTGGTACGGTCACTTTGATTGGTATGGTAACTTTGATTGGTATGGTCACTTTGATTGGTATGGTCACTTTGCAATCGGAGTAAACGTGTGTTTATGCTGCAATAATTATGATCATATTACTTCTCGTTACTGGAAGCGTTACAATGTTGTGGTACATGTATTTGTTAAAAATAGAAAGTTACTGTACCAGTATTTCACATAACTCAGTCTTTGTCACTGACATTTTCCAATAGATAAGATAATACAATACAATTAAAAATATGCCTTGAAGTAACATTATTCAGTGCAAGTTCAGTGCAGTCTATTTTTCATTTTTTTTATGAAGCTTGGGAGTAGAAATTCAATAAACTGCCAACAATATCTAAGTCTGCGCACTTTTCTACTTCTGTTATCTATGATCATTCTTCTATTTGAATTTGCAAATATCTCGCCATCACGAACTGCCGAAATATTTGCAACAATAGTTTTATAGAGCATTGTGACACAAGTATTTTTGTTTACAAACTCGATTACCTGGTAGTCCCGTTTTCTCGGAAGTGGGATCTATAAAGGGTGTTATCGACTTTCAACAGAGAAAGTTTTATCAGCTATTTAGTCGAAGACAAAACATTCAAAATAAAACATAAATTATACAGAGCGTGTATGGCTTCTTTGTTCAGTACGTGTGTGATAAGCAAAACACTCAACACCGCTACGATTTTATTGGGATAGGGATTCACGGTGACCCACTAACCAGCGACAGTTTGAGTGGCAATGGTAAGCGAGCGCTTATATTGTGCTAAGATGCCTGGGCGTTGCCATCAAGACGACCAACATGCATGGCCATGGCTTCGCCCAGATAATATGGATGCAGTGTACAGATATTTATTTATTTTCCCACCTATACATGTACTATATGATATGCTAAACTATCTATCTACACGGTGAAATAAACACAGTGGGAGCTGTTTTATACAAACATCGCTATATTCGATCGCATCGCTTCCCATACGTCTACAATTTCCACAAATTGTCATTTTCGGGGTCATTAAAGGGATACTGTAAACGTCCCCTTTAAAAGTTTGAACAAATCAAGAAAAGATAATTATCAAGATTTAGTTAATACTGTTATACAATAATTCGAAATGGCGTAAAAACATATTATAAGTATAGTGGCCGGTCTTTTGAGGCGATTCCCAGTTGATCTCAATGATTCTAGGGCTTTGAAATCTACACAATTTATGTTGATTCATATTAATCCGCTCCACACAAGTTCGGGTAGCAATACACGATTTATCTGGTTGTAGGGGGTCTGAAAAATAGAAAAATAAGTATCTGGGGGGGGGGGCACAACAGCAAATGTAGGCTGTGTTATATGTGCCATTACTGGTTTGAAGGTTCAATTATTTTATAAAACTGGGAAAGTTCTCAATAAAAGTGGAAAATTTGGATACGCAACAGGATTTTCGTATTCAGTGAAGGCCAACTCTGTGCTATTGTTTACAGGAAAATAGCCCGATTTCTCTCCCCTGAATTCTGTCATCTGGGCTTGCACGACATTTTTTTTCAAATTGATACGATAACTTTTTTTCCTATTTCAATTATATATTTCTCAGCTCTAACATAGCTCTATAATGTGGAAGAAGCTATATACTAACATTCCCTCTATCATGGGCTGTTTTTAGGTTGAAAATGGTCAATTTGAATAAAAAATGGGTAAAATTGAGCGTTTTGTGTGTGCAAACCAAGGGGCATAACTCAATGAAATTTTTTACAAAGAAGCTAAAGTACAGACATATGATAACACTTAAAATTTCTGTCGAAATTAAAACATGCTTCATGGCACCTATGCCAAAGATAATGACTCAGCATAGATTTGAAGTACAGTTCCCCTCCCATGTTGGCAAAATTGCTAGAAATCGTTTATTGCTACCTCACCGTGGATCACCGCGAAAAAAATCACAGTCGACCATGTTGAGCGTTTCGCTTACTTCACGCTATTTAATGTATTAACAGTGAATATTAATTAAAAGGACGTTTCTGAAATGTGTTTTTATGGTTATATTCATCGTATTATTTGGTTGAAGACTCAGTGATATATATATATATATATATGAATATGGCTAATTGCAATTCAATGTGCTATTTATTCGCCTCCTGCTAATAGGGAAATTGTATTCGAAACTTGTGACCTATTCGGTGTCCGATCTTATGTGGCACCTGTAAGACAAACAGGGGCGGATAAATAGAAAAACTTAATAATTGTACACACATATCATATATTTCACATATATGTTGAAGTAGTGTCAACAACTTCAAAATATCAAGGGCCTTTAGACTTAATTACATCAAAATATGTTATTTTGGCTGGAAAATAATCAGAATTGATATAATGTTGTGCTATAAAATCTGCGTACCAGCCTTTGTGTTCAATCATGACAACTTGTTTAATCGGGCAATTGCATCCCGAGTACCAGTTAACAGATGGGTATAATGAAACGTCACGTATCCCGGGTACCAAAAGAGGGGTTAAGTTCCAGGCTTTCCGCTAGTAGGGCATGGGGTCCCTTTAAGGGTTCCATCCCCCAAGCCAATTTTTCCCCTTCTGTCATACCACAGGACATATTCCATATGTATAAAGATGTTTACTTCTCAATTTTGTTGGGACAGCGCTAAGAAATTTAAATAGTTGTCAACTTTATTTGAAATTCTAGCGAGAATACACACTCGGACCGATCTAACACTAAAAGTTGGATGTCAGTATGTCTGTAGGCAGGGTCGATGTGTTCCATTTAGAATATAGAGTACACTTTATTTAGTTTTTACTGAAGTGCTCCGGATTCTGAACGAGCACACACGGCTCTGCACGTTGCACGCTAGCTCCAACCTGCAGACACAGTTAGATGAACTGAGGAAGTGGTAACACCCGACATAGCTAGAACACATGCTTTGGAGACAAATTGGAGTCCGCTGGTTATGTTGCTGCGGTTAGGTTACGAAAAATGACTACCGATAATTTAATCATACCCACTGATTCTATCTTCATGTCGTAAAATATATATATCACTCCATTTTTTTCAAAGCATCTTATCTATGTTTATTATAATTTAGCTTGATATTTAGAACTAAAACATTGCGCCTTTATTCTATTCCTTCATTGCTTCCAACCTGCTAATCGTCTATCTGCTGAGTAATATATTCCGGCACGTTATGCATCCGAACTATATGCCGAGTCTTGAATTTTGAGTCGTGTAACTTCAACGGGTGCGTTTCCGTATATTGGGAACAACGCAAGGCCTTCACTACCGGTGACATTAACCTGGCAATTAATTTTTATCTAATAAATTTTCTAGGTTTTAAAGTTATTGCGGTTGATAGCATAGTAACTTGGGTAGAAAATGGATGCTAAACGATTAGCAAATCTACTTTCTGATTCTTCTATTGGCCGATACAACAAAAGAATGTCCACTAGTGTTTCCACGACATTGAAAACATTGACTGCATTTCCCCCTCGGCGGATACAGGACCCGTTCCCCAAAACCTGGCGGAAAGCCTGGGTTAACACCATCATATATACGAACAATTTTGCGAGGAGCGCTCCACACAAATTGTCCATTCAAATAGAATTTACACTCCTTGAAATTGCACAATAACCAGCATCCATTTCTCAAACAGATCTCCCCTTTCTGGCAATATTTGCAGACGGTTATCTCGTGTCTTGGATTAGCTTGTCTTAATATTGATATAAAACAAGAAGTATGTCTCAAACACATCCGTCTGTTATAACACAATACTATATAGTACCCATCGCAAAAATCAATTTACGATGATTTGGACTAATAAATTGAATAATGTAATTTGTAAGTTGACATTTCGTCCGCGTAGGAATTAGTTATAAGTGCGCTGGGCTATGATCGATTCCCCTGCATTGCTAGTGTGTCTATTCTATTAGAGACAGTAGACTGCATGAGATTGTCGGGGGTGGCGCGTTCAGGGAGGCTTGTCCGGGACGTCTTGGTACAAGGTCTTAAGGACCCAGATTTCGATCTGGGCCACCAGAAAGTGCAGCGTGCACTTGGTAATATCGGCGAAATTGATTAGTCTTCAATCATATGCGATAATCATCAATTCATGTGTGTGTGCACTATTGAATTGGATATCAGGGGCCTATACTATAGAATACATTTTTTGTAATAGCAGGCTTATTTGAGCCGTACAGAAGGTGTCGAGTACTATGGACCACTGTAATCTAGCAGCTAACGCGATTTCTTGTAAATCACAAAAAGACGGCAAATCGAGTACCGTTCGTCAAACGCACATCTAAACATTTGTGATTTTATCAAGGGAAATTACTCTAATGATATATGCGAATGATATGGCAATGCCTATTTGTGTCAGTTGGTGAGTGATTTAGTTGATGAATAAAGGTACATAATGTGTGACTAGTTTCCTATACTTGGGTTATTTTGACCACAATTGCGCACGATGAAAAGTAATTCCTTCGGTATCGTATGGAATATTTACCATTTTCAGATGGTTTATGTTACATAAACATGTAACATGAAACATTTGATATTAACGGTTTTTCGAAAAGGGTCGGCAAGCACACATATCGGTTGCCCTTCAAATGGCCACATCAACTTTATATCGCAATATTACCAAGGATGGAACCTGATTTGTCTAGCTAGCTTAGGGCTGGGACAGCGGCTGAAATATTAGAAGTGGGAACATCTAGACCTTAATAGTTGAAAAGGTTGAGGTACAATGCATCTGGGAAAATTCAAACCCATGATGGGGTGCAATGGCTGTTCTCTGACTTGGTTTTTTCGACCAGTGTCAAGGATGGGTGTTCATTTGGAAATTCCAATGTGGACGAACACTCCCTCGTCCAGGATCTCCGGGGACATCCAACCTCGATTTTAAAACATATATATAGCACCATCTACTTAAACTATACCTAATTAATGGTACATTCCATTTATACCCAACTAAGCGGCTGAATTTAGGTCAACATATGACATTTGGTTTATAACCAACACGCACTACTACATTGGTAAGTTAAGGATCATGAGACCCCGATTTTTTTCTAAGAATTCACTCATGGAACATTCTGTGCGGCACTATTGGCCAAATTAAATTGTTTAGACCACAAGGTGAATGCACACTTCTTGAGCACACAAATGCCATGCGGTTCAAATATGTTTCATAATGTCATGGTAAATATTTGGGGTCCACTGATTCTTAACGCAACTTAGCCTGAAATTATCAGTAACTGTTTCAACACGAAATGCCACCACCCCCGATTCACCGCGTATCCGTGTACCTTCGCACAAAGATCGTTTATACGTTTTGAGCCCAAGCCCCACAACTTTAACTCTTTAATTCCGTTCATAATTAAAATCTCCTTTCAACTCCATTGAGCGTAAACCACCTCAATGGGTTAACAATTGAGATTCCGTGACTGCATTACAAAGAACATGTACCCAGCTAATCGCACTCAAACTTATCCGCACGGATCATCGTCGTGGTCACGGCGTGAAAAATCAGTTATGTAGCCTATGCCGTTGTAATCTAAAACGGAATTTTTACAAAAATAGTATTATCGCTGTACTATAGAACCCGCTTAGCCCGTACTTTATCATTCCGTATTGCGAATTTTTACATATTACAAAGCCGTAGCGTTCGAGTACTATGAAAACATGAACAGATGAAACTTTCAGGCCCCCTTTTTCTCCACCAAATGCAAAGATTTTCCGGTCAAGTGAATCCCGGTATATAGATGGTTCGCCAAAAAAGATCATATAAGTCATTGAATGTCAATGTATTTTGCATATAAAGAGTTTTGGGCATATGTTGAGTTTCAATCTACAATGAAAGAAATACACTGATAGAAATACAGTCGAATACTATAGAACACAAAATATGTATTACAAAATTTGTAAATCACAAATTAACGCTGATATTACAAAAATTGTATTCTATAGTATAGGCCCCAGGGGTCAATACTTTGAAACATATTTACAATAGTGATCCGTTTGGGGGGGGGGGGGTGAAATTTCAACAGCGCTTGTGTCCCCGAGAACTATCAAACCCGTTTAGTAGTAAGAATCCACATAATCTGACGATTAATTGTAACTACACATGTTATTAAATCTTCAATAAAAATCTTCGGTAAATTGGCGAGTAGCAAATGGTATAGTTCCATAACACAACAGGGAGGATTTGCAGAATCATTTCCTCGTATTCCAATTAGATGTTACTGGTAGGAAACAATTCGACATTACAAATGCTGGTTCACAATAATTAGTATAATAATTTTCAGTAGTTTGTAATTCATTACAAGAAAACTATGCCATGGTTTATACGCATGACTCATATATCCACCTCTGTTAACTGGTAACCTGGATTCATATAACAATTTTAACCGGTATTCTGGGTTCAACAATAAAGCTTTTACGCCGCTTTTATATATAGCATCATTATATATAGCATATAGCATTTTATATATAGCATATTTTATGTGATTCAGTATCATACAATTTGATATGTTGAAACTCTTGACATTACTTCAGCAAAGGTGTGAAAATTATCATCTCAGTGTGAAATAACCACGACTTGTATTTTGTATTATTTTAACCGGTAAACAATATTCACCCCTTTAACTGTTAACTGTTATTAGAGCATGAAATAAATATGTGTACCCGTCGATACTAACTAATTCACAATACACAATTCGCGACCAACTATACTCTCTATAACTATCTCTATATAGGCATTCAATCCCGTGATATCCTCTTGTCCGCTGTATCAAATTAACCGGTTCGTTCCATGTGGTTACATGGAATATTGCATGAACAACTTCCTTTTGACCAGCGCGCATGAAGTCCAAAAACACCAAGATGTAAATTAAATGGACTAATTAACTTGAATGTTCCGACATTGCATGTTCACATTGTATACTTCTTATCCCTTTCATGACGGGAGCTGCGCTGGTGCAGCATTAAAGATCCCGTGCCAGTGCATTCTCTTATATATACGATTCTCCCATAGGAGTACGAGGCCAAGGTAAATATTGTTAGGCCAATGTATTCTCTTATATGCGAAGCTCCCTATTGGAGAATGCATTGGCACATGGTTTTCTAAAAATTTCAGGAAGCTCCAGTCATGGAAGGGTTAACTTTGTTGTGTTATATGATCACTGTGGGTGGACAGAAGTAATATTTTGTATACGCGTATAGAATAGTACTGTAATTCTAGGCCGGGAGACATCCTCATTTAGCGCAACGATGAACATCATAATTTCGCGCAAACGAGTAGCAACATGTTTTTCAAACAACTACGTGCATTACTTGGCAGCCAATTACTCCAAAGATTATATATCAATCAATATATAATCGGGGTTCACGATGAGGTATATAATGATAGTTAATCTCAGTAACACGTGACACGGGATGTCGATCAAATATCAGAATATAGGACATCCCTGAAATATATCGAATTATCGAAATATGAAATACAAAGAAAAAGCGAAATAGGAAACCCAGCGAAATAGCAGAATAGAAAATTTATGCAGCGAAATGGCGAAATAGAGCGAAATATAGAGATAGGAAATACAGTGAAATATCGAAATACACTATATTACATAGCGATTGATATTGATATCATTATTGACGAACTAGCTGATGTGCCCGACTTCGTCCGGGCTATTTAGGGCTTTCTTTGTGATCGCATCCGTCTGGGCAGAATATACAGCGACGATCGATCCAGAAACATGCCTATATGAGCGTATATGAGTGAGATCAAGGTCAAGGTCAAGGACATGGTCGCACGTGAAATTTGACCCACCATATTGTTCCCCGGATCAAAGTAGACCTACATACCAATTTCGAGTCGGATCGCTCGAGCAGTTTTCGAGTCTATAACACACACATACACACAGACAGACAGACATACATAAGTTCCAAATTATATAGGCGATAACGGAGATATTTGAAGAAGTGTTTTTAACTAAATAACAGAGACAACTGAAGATGTGTATTAACACTCCGCCTCGAATTACAATAGCACGAACACGCGTGGACCAAGTCTTCTCGGTCCACAACAGCTTAGGATATCGGTTGGGACCGATTCCCCTCCCGTTACTCTTCAATTACGGACTTTCATTCAAAAGACGTGCTATACTTGTACACGTGGAGCCCGGTAATGCACGTGAACCCATGAAAATGATTAATTATCTGACATGTCCGCGATTAATCTGTCTTTAAAATGATAAATCACTTACCTTGACAGATACAGGTAAAGTGATGATACGATCGTTTAACCCTTTACCCAACAGAAGGGCCCTGTGCCAATGCATTCTCTTATATATGCGAGTCGACCATAGGTCGCCTCGCATATATAAGAGAATGCATTGGCTTAACACATTAAAAATTATAAAATTGTTAAAAATGTAAGAAAAAATGGTAAAAAGTGTTAACAAAAGGTTTTTTTTATGCCAATGCATTCTCTTATATATGCGAGGCGACCTATGGTCGACTCGCATATATAAGAGAATGCATTGGCACAGGGCATAACTGTAACTATCACAATGTGGTCAAGGAGCCGGTTCCAATGATATCCATATTTGTATGGTTCTATTGAGACAGACCGAAGATATTTTAGGCTGTTGAAGCTTTATTTAGCCGGTTTTGACCGGTTTGTTGGGTAAGGGGTTAATGTATTGCATTTTAAGACTGCGAGAAATTTCGAAATATCTGGATTGATTTGACATTTAACGGACCTCTGATATACGCATGTTGGATATCACTGTGCTATGGTTAGGGATAGTGTTTGGGTTTTGGTTAGGATTAGGGTTAGGGTTAGGGTTATAGGGTTAGGGTTATAGGGTTATGGATATTGTTATGGTTAGTGCTATGATTAGGGCTAGGCTTTGGGTTATGATTAGGGTCAGGGTTAGGGTTGTGGTTACATGGCTAGGGCTACATGATTAGGGATAGGGTTATGGTTAGTGATAAGGTTAGGGCTAGGGTTAAGATTTGAGTTAGGATTAGGCTCAGGGTTAGGCTAAGAGTTATATAGGGTCAGGGTTATAGTTTAGGGACAGTGTTATGGTTAGTGCTAGGATTAGGGTCAGAGTTAGGGTTTAGACAAAATGTTCAATAGTTGGAAATTACATGCCTGACAGCATCAATTGGTAATTTCAGAACAAAATAGGTTGCTATTATTCTAATAGTTTGAGTTGGGCCTGGTTCATGCGAGCATGGGGTGGGGGCGCAGTCGGGAATTCTAATTAACGCCACCCCCCCCGATTATTTTGGAGACTCCCGAATGTCCCATGTATAATTATTACAATAGGACCATATTAGGGTTCTAGTTCATATATACGACCTTGCCAACAATTGAACTTTTTCCACCAGATTGACATTAAAGGGGTACTGTACACTAAATCCGGCCATTTATGGAACAATCTCCTTTTATATTCAACAGAATATATGCAACAATTGAATGCATTTGAGCCATGGATTAGTGCAAAATACACCATGTGCTCTACATCAACACGGTATATATAATTATAATGAAAATGAATTTTTGACTGCATGGAGTCATAAATTCATTTTCATTATAATTACCGTGTTGTTTGCATTTTCAGAGTGTATTTTTCACTAATCCATGGCTCACTAAAAAGGCAAATTCATTCATTTGTTGCATAGATTGTGTTGATTATAAAAGGAGATGGTCCCATAAATGATCTAATTTAGTGTAAAGTGCCCCTTAATAAATCGAAATCAGATATCGGTAAATCGTGATTGAGCATATTCGTGCTGCTGCGGACGCGAGCTTAATATCTCAGTATAAATATAAGTATTATTTCCACAAAGGAAATATTGACATTAAAATATTGACAATTGTTTACGAGAGCGACACAAGTGCTTCAGTTGTATGATAAAAATGCCGCGAAATACAATTATACTCCGACATTAATCGTGGGATTGGAATCGATCTTTGAACATGTTATATCATGACCTATGTATGGGAATTTTGCCCTCCCCCGCCAATTTGTATTTAAATTATTGCTTTTTACGCTGCTTATCTGTGTAATACTGTTTGCCCATATAGCCTTTTTACTCCGCGGAACCGACGTCTTGATCAGATAATATTGGTTTTAATATTGATCTTTCCAGTCTAAACCGAGATTATAATATATATGTTTTCCTCTTTTTTGTCGAATGCAATTACGTAGTGGGCCATCCGCACTGACTATTTATAAATTGATTCAGCAGTACCCATGAGCGGGAAACATCACATGCATGACGGGGTATAGTCGCCCCCACACCCGCGCAAAAATATTAGACGCATATAGGTGCGATGTACTGCATAGGACGTGTATGCGTATACACAATGACTTTAGTTAAAGCATATATTAGATACTCTATGGATATGGACCCCGGGAGAAGTATATGAACATAGAATACGATTTGAATATATCTATTATATATTTTGGAACTTATGTATGTATGTATGTACGTACGTACGTACGTACGTATGTATGTATGTATGTATGTATGTGTATTATTATGTATGTGTGTTATAGACTCGAAAACTGCTCGACCGATCTGTCTCAAATTTGGTATGTAGGCCTACTTTGATCCCGGGAACAATATGGGCGTGTCCAGTTTCACGTGCGACCATGACCTTGACATCGCTCATATAGGCCCATATAGGCATGTTTCTGGACCGATCGAACAAGAGTTTGTCCATACGTTTATATTCTGCCCAGACGGAGGCGATCACAAAGAAATCCATAACTAGCCCGGATGAAGTAGGGCACATCAGCTAGTTAGTATCTATAACATTATTGTGTAGCCTACTGAGGGGAGACTGTTACATTTGTACATAACAATATTGATTATTAAATGTTTATGTATTGTCTATTTTTTTTTAATAATTGAAGACAAAACAGTAAATGAATTGAATTGAATTGACTATACAAGGCGTGGTTCGTGGTGACAGGGCGTCTCACCCTCTCCGAATTTGGAAAAAATGGTTCAATAGTTTAAAAATCTTGACTCAACATGAAGTTACGGGAGCGTAGAGCCGCCACGTCATTTTAGTTAGTAATCGGTTTAAGCAGATTAGTATTCTTTTTAAACATGTTATCTAATCTGTTTATACATATTACTGATATGTTTAAGCAGGATAGTAATACAGATTACCTATATGTTTCAACATATTAATATGCTTATACATATTACCTAATATGTTTTACACATTAGTAATCTGTTTAAACAGATTAGTAATCTGTTCAAACAGATTACCTACTTTGTTTAAACAATTCACTAATCTTGCCAACGGATTACTAATATGGAAAACAGATTACCAATCTGTAAAAGTATATTAGTTAATACGATATGTACACACAGATGAGATAATCTATTCAAACATATTGGTAATCTGTTTAAATATACACAGGGATTGGCTAAATAATCGTGGCTAAATATACACAGGGAGTGGCTAAATATACACATGGAGTGGCTAAATAATGCGGTGGCTAAATAATCGTCGTAATTCCCCCGTGTGGATATATCACCAAAACCGTGGCATTGAGACACTAATTTTATGAAGATTATTTGTTTTCAAAGATGCCCAGCCTTTACTAACCTCAAAGCAACCGCTGAATATTTGTTTGATGAATAAAACAGAACCAATGGCAATCGTTTTCCCAGTCTGATTTTTTCAACTTTTGTATGTCGCACGAACTTAACTCAACTGTTGGCATTGTTGTACACTGTACATGTATGCTCATGCTAACTTTATATTTTACAGAGAAACAGAATGGCAGACTCAGCCAAAACGAAAAGAATGAACAGAAATTTCTTCGACATTGTCGCTAAAGCAAAATGGTATGTTATGTTGCTAAAAAATAAAAAAATAATTCTAAATATATTTTAGCGTCCAAATCGTCTATGGATTAAAGGCCCATTTAATTTTCGATCACCGAATATTTTTTGTAGTGCCTTGATATATGGTTTTAATAACAACCTATGACATAAAATACGATAGAAATACTATAATTCATCACCATTTGGAAGAAGGTGTCCATAGAGTAAAAGAAACATATGAAATAATAAAAAAATCTCGTTTCGTTCCCAGAATGCAACAATATTCAAACTAAGATATAGAGTTATGTCTTCCATTGAAAATAATAGACTTTGTACCATAGTCCAGATGAAAATACGTCGGTACTTCAACAAAAACAACATGTTCACAATGTTCAAACATTTTATATACTGTGATCTGTGGGTTCGAAAATTAAGTGGGCCTTTGAAAGATCAATACTCACACATTGAACGACGAATACGATTTGTCATAACAAACTGAGATTTATATGAGCGATGGAAATAGCTACATTTTGAGACAGGACTAACAACTCAAAATTTTCTAAAATGGAAGTGAATCATTATATAGAAGATAGAATTAACGCTCTTCCGTGCTGAGCATATACTACGTCCAGTTTAAAAATGGGCATATACAAAGCAGAAATATAATATTGCGAAACGGAATGACCTCGCACGCTCAGTAACATGATTTTAGTTGGTAATAACAAACATTAATTCATTTAGCAGTACAGGGTACAATAGATATATAAATAGATAGATAGTTTATTGACAAAGTGCATACAATACTATTAAGGTACAGTTGAATGTGAAATAAAGATAAGGATAATTAAAGTGACAAAAATGATATTTTGTCTAATTGTCCAGATCAGGGTTAGTGTGATGAATATGTACATGTATGGCTGCCGCTATAGAGCTCATTATACAACTCACTAACCCTGAGCTTGGTGCTCTTTGCCTGGAATGGACGTAGCTATGTAGCTGTCTTCCCGTTCTTCCCATAGCGTGAATGAGATTATTAGAAAAACATACTTCTCAACAGCTGGAAAGAAATATCTTAAAATGTGTACCCCATTAACAATGTCGAAGCTCCTATATAGTATCGTCCTTCTAAGGGGTTTATATGGTTCAGAACTTCTCTACTCGCCCGAACAGGGAGGCAGAGTATACAATTGAAAAATCATTTCGGACAAAAGTGACAAAAACACATACAGTCTCTCCCCAGCAGAGCTAGCACAAATATGTCACTCAGTCTTCTGGGACACCTACTTATCCCGAGACAAATACACATACGCAAACTTGCATTCCTAGGAGATCTTGTGCATTTACCTGCTGCGCACCAGGTACTATTGAAAATATTCCTGTACACTTTTAACCAACACCAACTGTTCAGCACCCGAATAACAGGATTTGTAAAGGATGTGACGGACATATTCGAACTCTATCAGCTAAACTCATTCCTCACTGATTTTCTCAAGCATGGAACATTCCCATCAAAAGCTTCACGGAAGCGTGTAATCACTTCTGCGGTTAAGTCTTATTACGCTGATCTTTGGAACACTTGAAACCATACTCGAAAGTTACTTATGTGAGTAATGAAAACCATACTCGAAAGTTACTTATGTGAGTAATGAAAACCATACTCGAAAGTTACTTATGTGAGTAATGAAAACCATACTCGAAAGTTACTTATGTGAGTAATGAAAACCATACTCGAAAGTTACTTATGTGAGTAATGAAAACCATACTCGAAAGTTACTTATGTGAGTAATGAAAACCATACTCGAAAGTTACTTATGTGAGTAATGAAAACCATACTCGAAAGTTACTTATGTGAGTAATGAAAACCATACTCGAAAGTTACTTATGTGAGTAATGAAAACCATACTCGAAAGTTACTTATGTGAGTAATGAAAACCATACTCGAAAGTTACTTATGTGAGTAATGAAAACCATACTCGAAAGTTACTTATGTGAGTAATGAAAACCATACTCGAAAGTTACTTATGTGAGTAATGAAAACCATACTCGAAAGTTACTTATGTGAGTAATGAAAACCATACTCGAAAGTTACTTATGTGAGTAATGAAAACCATACTCGAAAGTTACTTATGTGAGTAATGAAAACCATACTCGAAAGTTACTTATGTGAGTAATGAAAACCATACTCGAAAGTTACTTATGTGAGTAATGAAAACCATACTCGAAAGTTACTTATGTGAGTAATGAAAACCATACTCGAAAGTTACTTATGTGAGTAATGAAAACCATACTCGAAAGTTACTTATGTGAGTAATGAAAACCATACTCGAAAGTTACTTATGTGAGTAATGAAAACCATACTCGAAAGTTACTTATGTGAGTAATGAAAACCATACTCGAAAGTTACTTATGTGAGTAATGAAAACCATACTCGAAAGTTACTTATGTGAGTAATGAAAACCATACTCGAAAGTTACTTATGTGAGTAATGAAAACCATACTCGAAAGTTACTTATGTGAGTAATGAAAACCATACTCGAAAGTTACTTATGTGAGTAATGAAAACCATACTCGAAAGTTACTTATGTGAGTAATGAAAACCATACTCGAAAGTTGCGTACCATTTACATCGACCCACTCGCCACTTGCAGTGTCTGGTGTCTGGAAGTTGTTGGACACTAGACCTGACAAATCAAAAGAACTGAAACATTTAGCCCTGCTGTTGAACAGAACACTGTTCATCAACAATTCCAGCTGCAGCTCATGTGGACTTTCATTCGACAATGAGATGGAGCACATAACTAACTCATGCAACGCTTACCCAATGCATTTTCTCCAATACCAATTTTGGACAATTCTCTTGGATCGTTTTGGTATAGAATGTTTTGTGTTTTTGGACTCTGTGCAATACGATTGTCTTCAAGAATTCCTGCTAGGAGGAATTAATTTCGACCCACCTGTACCTGTCGCGGATTCCTGGCCCGAAATTATATTTGCAGCCACATTCCTGTATAAAGAAAATATTCTAGTTAGGCCCAACAACCATTCACAACGTCGTCTGACTGACTCACCCACACGCACGAGACAATACTCACAGTTACACCATAGCCACGACCAGATGACCATATGCGTGTGAAATATGGTAACCCAACAAGACTGGGTAATGATGACATGAACATATGCTCACAGTTGACAGAAACTCTTTGTGATATGCCTAACAGCATATTCATCCAGCCTGTCTCTCACATTCTCTATTTTTCTTTCTGCCCTCGTTGACTCTATTTCTACATCCCCGTTGCACAGTAACATGTATGTAATATCTTTTGTATATATATTTGTCTAGTTTGTGTGTACATACGACATAGTGCATGCCTTTACCACAATAATTATAAGTTGTGTATGCTCTTCCTTACTGGAAGTTAATAAACAAATAATTGTATTTACATATACAGACATGTGTATTTCGGATCTGAAGGAGCACAATCATGGGATCTCGTGGGTTTCCCCCATGAAAATATATTGTAATAAAGAGTCATATGTCCATATTTTAGAGTGAACCCACGAGATCAGTGGGATGACGGTACATGTATATGTGTAACTAATAACATTGCGGAATCCTATACTGTGTTCATAGCGGTGTTGGCATATCCCGTAAGTTGAAAGTGAGGTAATTAAATTATGTAGATTGGTCACATTATCAAAAGCTATATTAAATAATTTTGAACCACATTCGGAACTATGTCGGTAAGTAGAGCTACCCGTGTCTACAAAAATTGTATCCTAAAATGCAAGTGCGCTTGTTTACAGACAATTCGGAAAATCCTTTAGTGTAAGATAAGATAAGATAGATAAGTTTATTAACAATTACAACCATACGGAGCCGATATCACAAACCAAATAACAATAAATATATATATATGAAACAATAACTATACAAAATTGAAATCAGAATAAAAATTATCATTATCAGCTTGTTGTAAATCTGGTGTTTCACACCTTTCATGGAAAAAGAGACGGACCATGTTACAGATGATATTCCAAGTTTCTGTTTTATCATTTCGCAGTACGAAAATGAATTTTAATTTTTGTTCATACGCTGGCAAGTTATCACGGTATGTTTTGCAGGCATTTCGTCATAGAAAACCACATTGTGCCAGAAATATATGAACGGAAACGTGCATATAATATGCATCTTTACAAAATCGAACGAAATTATGTAGTTCAACTTGTAACGGTGCTACTGGCATTTGCCTTCAAATACTTGTATGATTGATTCTTGCGAGATAATTGCATGCTATTTATTGGAAAATTCCGGTTGCTTCGCTACATATGGAACTACAGAAATTTTTACTTCGAACGTATATATTTAGCTGTTGTACATATGCATATGCCTTGTTTCCGTTCATATTCTGGCACCATATCGTTTTCTACGACGAAATACCTGCAGACGATAACGTGCAAACTTCCCAGTGTATCGCCGTACCCTTATATAGGCTTGAATTACCTGGGATTTACCCAAATCGTATGTCGATCCTGTAACCCAATTACTAAACATCAACAAAATCGTAAAGCGAAACGAGAACCTCACGGGTGTGAAATGTGATCTCGTTTCTCTGATCGACCTGTCACCTCGTGATGCACATGAGTTGCGTGCGCATCACTTACTTCCGTAAACATGCCGGTTGTTTTATTAATACACGTGTAATCGCAATGTGCTATAGTTTTGTTCTGGTAACCAGTTCATTGACAGTTTCAGGACAATTGAACCAGTAACTATATAGTCTAATGGATTCACCTCGACGTCACGTGGGAATGACGTAAGCATTTTGACTATTTGGTGCACATGTCATGTAGTTCAACGTCCAGAGAACGTTAGTGACTTGTGGGAGTTAATGTTTAACTAATGTGTAACTGATCCTGGCATTCCTATCTATATGTGTACGTTTTACCGTATACAAATATTGCAGATTTCAGCGCGAACCCTACGTTATATGTAAACTATCATTTAGACCCATGGATCCGCAGAGGAATGTTAGTGACTTGTGGGAGTTAATGTTTAACTAATGTGCAATTGATCCTGGCATTCCTATCTATATATGTACGTTTTACCGTATACAAATATTGCAGATTTCAGCGCGAACCTACGTTATATGTAAACTATCATTTAGACCCATGGATCCGCAGAGGAATGTTAGTGACTTGTGGGAATTAATGTTTAACTAATGTGTAATTGATCCTGGCATTCCTATCTATATATGTACGTTTTACCGTATATATACAAATATTGCAGATTTCAGCGCGAACCTACGTTATATGTAAACTATAATTTAGACCCATGGATCCGCTCTACGAAGGTAAGGTAAGAAGGACATGGACACCAAATGGACGTAATACTACATATTTATATATACATATGTAGTATTACGTCCATTTGGTTTTCGAATACGTGTAAAAACTTCTGGTGCAAGATAGGTGCATATTCAACATAATTTTACAAATTACAAAATATAATTCAATAGTGTGTAGCTATGTTGGTGTTTCCTATCCTCACGCGAGTCCAAACAATGCCGGGAGGTCATGACTTGGTACTGGCTACCGAATTATTTTACAAAACATGTAGTACTGTGGAAAATTGACGAATATAAGTTGAAAATGTGTGGCTCAAAAGGTAGTTATCCATGTAACAAGATGTACGAAGGTTTGGTCATCCGATGTTGTGAGATGCACATCCGAATTTAGCGTGGGCGTTGTCAATCTGAAACATACGGCCAACATAGTTATACAACTGTAAGACAACCCGAAGGTACATGTGCCATCCTGCCTGCCGATAAGAATGTTTGTCTCATTGTTCCGAGCGGGATAACTCTAATCGGATGGAATGATATCGTAAAGACTGATGCACTTCCATGAATGAGCTGAATGAGCAAAGTTATGTCCCCTCGCTACGCTGGATATGGACCACTGCCATAAGGTTACAAACACCTAATTATTTTCCATAGGCGACAGTGTTAACTAGAAGTCCCGCCGGCCATGGGTTAAGTCTATTTTAACTTCAAGTGCTCAAATTTCCCTTAGAACGTCATCCGCTGCACCAGGCTGTGACGTCAAACGCGCCCTTTTCGGTATTTTTTTCAAACGATAATCTTGCTTTTCCACAACTATCCCATTTACTGCACAAAAATCAGCAGCATAAAAATACCCAGACCCCTTTCATAACTTCGGGACCCCACCAGACTCTTCCTGGACATCTAAACATACATGATCGCCATATTTACGTAGGCTATGATTTTCTATTCCCGCTTAGGGATATTTTCCTCAATGATAATCAACCAATCAGCAGCCAGATGTGTTTTTATGCTGACTCGACACAAATTCAAGAAGCGTAACTCTATATAATTAGTTGCTTGTAACCATAAGGTACATCATTCTGCAGAATGTATGATTTTCACACATTGCTTTTGTTTAACTTTTGTCATTCTGCATTATTCTGAGAAACCAAGCTGTCCATATACAATTGGAAATTAGCCGGCTCAGATCAAACTAGTCGGAAATTGTCCGATGTATAGTATTACATCTATCTACAGTATCAGAAAAATGGCCCGCCCGACAACGCATACGCCGATTAGCCAAAGGGCTATATATATACTAACTATTTGGGAAATATTGGATAATCGTCAATGTATCAACAAATTTAAATAATCATCCGTAATATGTGACTTGTGGCTAAATAATAACAATATATATAATTTTTCTGAAGGAAATTGAAGCTGTATGCCCTAACTAGCAGTCTCTGAGGTAAACATATGATCAGGTGAAACAAAGTTATTTTCCACATAATTTGTTTCTCAACAGAGCAATGTTGTGTCATTATACTACCAATAATTCTTCAATTATTATTAACTAAGTAAAATGAAATATTTTGAGGTTCATTTCTTCAAAAAGTGACTTTTGCAGTAAGTAATCTTGTGTTTCCAGTATTCAAGGCATGCTACTACGTGCTGCTCCATAATTTGCGTTACTTTAGTCCTTATCCCTTTACCCAACAGAAGGGCCCTGTGCCAATGCATTCTCTTATATATGCAAGTCGACCATAGGTCGCCTCGCATATATAAGAGAATGCATTGGGTTAACACATTAAAAATTATAAAATTGTTAAAGATTGTAAGAAAAAGTGTTAAAAAAGATTTTTTTTAGGCCAATGCATTCTCTTATATATGCGAGGCGACCTATGGTCGACTCGCATATATAAGAGAATGCATTGGCACAGGGTATAACTGTAACTATCACAATGTGGTCAAGGAGCCGGTTCCAATGATATCCATATTTGTATGGTTCTATTGAGACAGACCGAAGATATTTTAGGCTGTTGAAGCTTTATTTTGCCGGTTTTGGCCGGTTTGTTGGGTAAAGGGTTAACACAAACGTGTTTCTGAAACGAGCTTGGTATACCTTACGCTAAATCATCGAAACAACTCCAACCTGCAAGAAATGTTTTTTAAATATTTCTTTAGTGTTCCGATAACACAAGCAAACGGCAGACAAAAAATAGATAATATCAGAGCCGAATGATTCACATTCATGGGAAATGTTCAGACCTATATATGTTCATTTGTTGAACTTACTGTCTGAACATTTCCTATTTCCTTTTAGTATAAAAAGGTGTCTTGGTTGTTGTAAAACAGTGTGATCTCAATGGTTTAGACACATTCCGTTGACACTTGAACGACGAGGATAATATGTACATGTATATCCAATAAGTCCAATTTGTTATGCTGCTATAAGGAGAATAATGTTTCTGTGATTTCCGGAATGCTTTACATTACTCGGACAGCACGAATGGATCACTATAAGAAAGGAACCAGTGTGTTATGTCCACACCACAATCCATAATAATGGGGCTTTCCACAGAGGCCACACCCAAAAGCGGTAGTACCACCCACTGGAAATAAGACACACTTGCCCTTATGTTATAACTATATGAAATAGTCTCCTAGGTGGGCATTGCCTACATTACATTTTTGAATTTTGTATATGAACTTCTTGCTCAATTTAACATTAAAATTTTAATTGCACAAAAATAAAAAAAATTTGAATGTTTTTAGATTGAACTACTTGATAAACTTAACATTTCAATTTTAAATTATTTTTTTTATAAATAAAATTCAATTTAATTATTGTATTTTATTTTATACTGAACTGCTAACTCAATTTAAATTTAAATTTTAACTTTTAATTTTTAATTTTTTAATTTTTTTTAATAAAATGTAATTTAATTATTATATGTTTTTAGATTGAAGTGCTTGCTCCATTTGACATTCTTCAAAACAATTTAAATAAAAGTTAATTTAACAAAAAAAAAAATTCCATTATGACAACAGCCAGGCTATCCGAGTCGCCACGCCAAATTTGGTTGAATGGGTCCAGGGGTCTTGGAGAAGAAAAATCACGAGCTGACAGATCCTACTCTTTTATATAGCTACACCGCAGAACATACATTATTTTCGCCTTCAATTTTGAAAATTATGACAAGTGTCATGTAAAATTAAAGAAAGTGCTATAACCATGGATAAATTTCCAACATCATGGCGCAAGTAGAAATTTCAGTACATTATGATATGACAACAAAAATGTTGTTTGAATATAGCCAATTTAACACTAAATGTATCAATGGATATCAAAATTAGGGTGAAGGAAGATCATCAGAAATTTGCAATGCAGCCAAAGGTCGGTTCATTCGCTGATTTGTCGAAAATATCTGCTAATAATTATTTGATTGACAGCCGTGGAAAGGTCCATTGGAAAACTATCGATAATGCAGCAACGTGAATTTTGTTACTTATTCCTTATTCCTTATTCGCAAAATGTCGGAAAGTGTGGCAAATGGCCCCAAATTCGTAAGTGGCCAGGTGGGCGGAACATTTTGGGCCGAAATGTTTTTGGGTCGAGTTCGTAAAAGTGGTCCGAAAAAGTGTCCGACCTGTGCTCGGTCCAATTTTTTGGGGAAAATGTGGCAAATGACGCCAAATTCTCAAGTGGCCAGCTGGGCGGAAAATTTTGGGTCGAAAATGTTTTGGGTCGAGTTCGTAAAAGTGGTCCGAAAAAGTGTCCGACCTGTGCTCGGTCCGATTTTTTGGGGAAAATGTGGCAAATGACCACGGCAACTTACTTAGTAAAAAATAAAAAAAATTTGGGTCGAAAAGTCCGAAATGCCTCGAAATTAGGCAAAGTCTAAAAAATGAAGGGAAAATGTCCCCAATGGGTGCAAATTCTCTAGTGGCCAGCTGGGCGGAACATTTTAGGCCGAAATTTTTACGAGCTCGACCCAAAAAAATTTCGACCCAAAATTTTCCGCCCAGCTGGCCACTTGAGAATTTGGCGTCATTTGCCACATTTTCCCCAAAACATCGGACCGAGCACAGGTCGGACACTTTTTCGGACCACTTTTACGGACTCTACCCAAAAAAAATTCTGCCCAAAAAGTTCCGCCCAGCTGGCCACTTGAGAATTTGCCCCCATTGGGGACATTTTCCATTAATTTTTTAGACTTTGCCTAATTTCGGACTTTTCGACCCAGTTTTTTTCGGCCCAAATTTTTGTTATTTTTCACTAAGTACGTTGCCGTAGTCATTTGCCACATTTCCCCAAAAAATCGGACCGAGCACAGGTCGGACACTTTTTCGGACCACTTTTACGAACTCGACCCAAAACAAATTCGGCCCAAAATGCTCCGCCCACCTGGCCACTTACGAATTTGGGGCCATTTGCCATACTTTCCGACATTTTGCGAATAAGGAATAAGTAACAAAATTCACGTTGCTCGATAATGCATGGAAAATGATAAATCGCAAATCACAAATCATCAAAATCGGTTGAAATTCATGAGCTTGTTTTTGGTGTCCACTCTCCTCGGTTGTAGTACACACTATACCAATCTAAAACACACCATATCCGTTTAACGGGACCCAAGGTACTCGCAGAGGGTAAATATGCAATATATATATATAAGTAAGTAAAGACATCACCACCAAGAAGAACATGGATATATGGATAAACTTAGTTTTTAGTTGCATTATCGAATGTTTGGGCGTTCAAACCATTGCTATGTAAACAAAATGTTAGTTATTTGTTAACAAACGTCGCTAGCCATGTAGTAAGTTGAAATAGTTTAGTCTTAATATGATTTTCAGAATATTGTTCAATGCTTTCGCATTTTCCAATGTTAACGTTAAGGGCGCGTACACATGAAGCTGCAAGAAAATATCTGCAAGAAAATATCAGGTACAATTGTACTCTGATATTTTCTTGCTGCAAAGATTACGCCCGTGAGAAAGCGGCGGGTTAGTTGACGTTGATTGAGCTCAATGTGACTAGTGTTAGTCGTGTTTGTTGAAGTGAATTACTGCGGACAAACAACCTATAGTCCATATCGAATATTCATAGAGTTATAAAGTGTTATGGAAAATTTAAAATGCCACCTATTTTAACGAGAAAGGAACGCGCCCTCGTCGTTGGAGTAGGGATGTGTGTTCAGGTATACGCGGCGAGCTCTGATGTATGTTCTCATTACTTGATATTCCAACCAGTGTATCTAGTTGCACATCCTCCTACTTTTGGTCAAAATTTTGGTTTGGTTCATCTATGCATCCCCTCTATGCATACAGTCCAAATTAAAGTAAAACAACTAAATCAAGGCATGTGAGGTACCAAATTATAAAGCATCCCCATACACGCAGAGGGTTTCCGTTCGGGGTGTCCACCTTGGGAAATTCTAACTGCACCCCCCCCCCTTGAATCAGAATCAGACCAAACACAAGTTTTCCAATGCCATTTGCACCCCTTGCACCTCAGTGCTCTTATGCCTAATATTAGACCATGGTTCGGCCCGGTGTGCGAAAATTTTGTAATCTGAACAAGAAAATCGCAAAATCCTACCATCTAGACTAGCCTCAATCATTCCTAGAGTTGGAAATTTCAAACCTGATACCCCACTTAGGTTGGAAAATTTACAACTGGTGACAATTCCAATGACAATGTTGACCAAATGTATGACAATATTGTGTTCTTAAATTAACTAGCAGTTTTTGACTTTTGACTGGCCACGGGGGAGGGACCAGGAAACAAGCTTTCAAAGTGTTGGAAATTTCCAACCTGTCACCCCCCCCCCCTGAGGTTGGAAAGTTTCCAACTGATGACCATTTCAGACCAAAATTTTTACCAAAAATAGGAAAATATGCAAATATTGGTCCAAAAACAATTAATTCCCCCAAGAAAGTTTTTGAAAATCAAACTACAAGAACATTTTCAACCTATTGTTGGTGTGAACTTTCCAACTAATGTTTTGGCAGGTATGAAATGTCCAACTGTTGAAAATATTGACCAAAGTTGGGGGGGGGGTGAGACACACCCAAGCCCCCTCCCTGTCGCCACGTCTCTGTACACGTATATACATATATATTTAATACATCAGCGGTTCTGACAACCAATATAAAATGGAAATACGTAGTACGTTGAAACAGACGATACTATTGATGGATCATAACTCGAGTGCTTGAATTGTTACGATCATATCCCTGCGAGATTAGTTAACGGATACCGATGGCCACCTATCAATGTGAACACATATCACCAATTGGCGATAAAATATCAGCGCGCTGCCTTCATCGGATATTTTCCGGTATTATTTATTTCATTGGTCAAGTAAGTCACATGGGGCATACCTGATATTTTCTTGCTGGCCATGTGTACGCGCCCTAAGTTTTGATTAAGCTGTGTTATCGTATTGGACTGAATTGACTATTATAGGTATCTCATTATTAGAGAGGTTTTTATTAGAATGAACTTGATAGTTGTTTTAGAGACTTTTATGTTATATCGCATGAACCCACTTCGAAGTCTTGAGTCCATTTAAAAATGCTGTATCTCTGCTGGAACTGTATGTATGTATTCATAATAACTAATAACTATGGTAAGAGAAACGATGCAATAAATAAGCGACTGTAACTAGCAAATAGTTTCCCCTATCTCTTTTGATGAACGGAGACAGATCATATGGTAATTTTCCAAAAAACTTTATCCCTACACTTTCCAGCTGTGATGAGCAATGCGTTTAAATTGGAAATATATTTTGAAAAACACTAAGTCTTGTACCAACGCGTGTTTCTCTTACATCGATTGGAAATAATAATAGAAACGTGCAATCAACACCAGGTTCATTGGAATTGTGTTGGTGTTAGGACATTCTGATTGAAATACAGGATATGGATCAAGCTACACGGTCCAGAGTCTGCTATAAATGACAGGGAATCCGACTACTACCAAGAAGCATTAATGTATACGTCAGTGGAAGCAAATCACAACAGTATACGATAAAACTATGAAACTAACCAGGCATTTGTCGGAATTCATATACAGCGACCACGTTCCAATCTGTCGTCATACGTAATAAATTATATGTCACATTGCTAATTTCAAACAGTGTTTACCAATTTTAGATTACCGCATGCCGACCTGGAAAATAATATCAGTTTCCTGCAACATTTTTTTTACCCTGTGCCAATGCATTCTCTTATATATGCGAGTCGACCATAGGTCGCCTCGCATATATAAGAGAATGCATTGGCCTAACAATTTTTTACAATTTTAATAATTTGTTCTTGTATTCTTTAACAATTTTATAATTTCACCCATACAGAGCCCCAGACAAACATGAGCAGACGACACTCTTCTATATGCTTCTATATATGTGTGGGGCTCCCTGCAGGGTAATGGATGCTTTTTATTTTATGTCCTAAAAATTGTAATAAACATTTATCTAAAAAACATGATAAAAAATTGTTAGGCCAATGCATTCTCTTATATATGCGAGGCGACCTATGGTCGACTCGCATATATAAGAGAATGCATTGGCACAGGGTAAACACTTCTATGAAGAGTCCGGAATTAACCAATAATACATCTATCAAAGAGAATATATAGAGAGTAATTAATTGCTTCATAGACAATAATTCACGAGAGGCGAGATGCGTCGGTAAGTAACGAGTGCTCGTTAGCGCACGAGTTTCTTTCCTGAACGTCTCTCGCCTCCAGTGAATTATTTAACGTAATTCTCTGAACTAATTGATTACTCTATTTATTACACTTTTGCATAAATTTGGTTTGCCAAATAATATGAACACACCCATAATTAAGAGAGAAAAGATCAACTATAGAAAATTCAGTCTACATCAGTAAGCGACGTAACGTCAATGACGTTATTGAAGAAAAAAAATCAGTTTCATAAACCCGGAAGCAAATTTGAATTGTCCAAAACCAGCCATTTTTTAAGTAAGCTGAATTGACGTAACACTAATTTGTCATTGGACAAATTAGATATCAAATATATAACGAAGATGTAATCTATATACTTTAAGTTATATTCTTGTCCATATGTATGTTTTCAAATCGGCATTCGTGTTAATTCAATCTTTGTGTATCTATTTCATTTTTATAAATATATATTGTGCTACATAAGAACTAGAAATAGTACTCACAACAGACTCGCACAAAATGTCTTGTTTTGGAATATTTGAATTTTCTTCCGGGTTCATGAAACAGCGAAATGAGCGCGGTGACGTCATACTGCGGGGCTTGCCATGGAAAGCTAACTATTTCATACTCTGGAACGTATAGCTTGTTTAATGTATTTAATATATTGAGTGCATGTGACCATATTATGAGCTCTCTTTTTCAGGATGAAAGAAATGAGTGAGAATAACTTGTTTGAGGACGGGGGCGAAGCCTGTTCACCGCCGACGATAATTCAAATCCCACTGAAGGATTTATGCTCTCAAACCGCCTTAAACACAATCGGTTCCGAAAAATCATCGGAACAACTTAATCAAGATGAGGAAAAGTTTACGGAGTTTACAGCGGTTGACATTCCAAATATTCCCGATATTAACGAACATATACCTCAGTGCAGGTTAAACACCGGGTCATCGGACCCAACAGACTGTCTTCTTAAGAGGCCAAACCGACCTTTCCTTCCAAACGGACATTTACGAGCAGGGGGAGGTAATTATTTACAGTTACCGAACCTTCAATCGGCAGACGACATGCTCGGGAAGGGCAAAGGTAAAATGAGCTCACAAGTACGAAAGTCTTCGCTCAATCTTCCAATGCAGACTGATCATCCGGATGACTCGTTGATGCACTGTACGGATCCTAAACGGCAGTCGGTTCAATCTGTTAGCGAGGGCTTTCCGCTCGAGGACAGAAACCCTGAAGGACTTCCTGTCGCGGTTCTACAGCAAGAAGGACAACTCAATTTGGAAGATCTTAGTAAGGAAGAGCTGATTAAACTGTGGAAGCTTTCAGAACTTAAACTCCAACGGAAACTTCTGCAGTCGATGATGGAGAAGAGGCAGTTAGAAGACATTATTCATCGGATAATCGGTCGGCCTGAACCCGTATGATCCAAGCTTCTTCTTCCTGCTTTGGTTTTCCTTCTTTGAGCTCATCTTCGAGCTCTCTGAGCCTTTATTTGGGTGCCCTGTCACCCAGAGTGCTCACGCGCTACGTTTTGGTGCGCGTTCCTTTCCCGGAGCCGGTTTACGTGGCGTTGTCATGGTAACGCCGGTCGTCGCGGTGTTAATGCTTCTTGGAGATTGTTTACGGAAGTTGGATTGAGACAAGCGGGCTCTTTCCATGTCACGTGATGATGTTGACGTCCGGAGTGGTGTCGCTAATGACGACGATGTGCTTGATCGGACGTGGGACTATGTCTTGGACTGTTCTTGATTTCTTTGCCAAATTTCTATGACTTTTGTTCTGTTCCACTGCCATGTAGCCTAAATTTGCATCGATCATCATTTATAGGACGAAGTGCTCACCTCATTCATTGGATTGCGTGAAGGCTGCTGGACGCGATTCTCCATTTTCAATTATTTATACGATCATAAGCATCAGCCTTTACATGGTACCAATTAGAAAAAGTGGTGTATTGAGGCGCGCCTTTATTGCGATATTGAGCGCGCTTAATTTAGAAAAAAGGCACGATTATAGCGCAATACAGAAAATCAATCGCGCTTAATATATTGCGATATTGAGCGCATAATATTGCGATACTAATCGCACATTGCGCAATATTGAGAGCAACAAAATTGTCTATGTCTAATTGATACTCCATCGCCCTCAATATGCTGAGGATTATGTGGAGGTCCAGGTGCTACCACGACCGAGTAACTTTATAACCCTGTGGTGACTCTATAGTAGCGTTCTTTAACGTGCACACACCGAGGCGTGTACACGGGTCAACCATTAATGTCCGCGCCCGATCGGACAGCGTACTGAACCCACGACAACATACCTGGACAAGTGTTGTTATGGGGGGAAGTCGGCATTTTGCATTCGGATCTTTATTCAGTGATCTCGAATGAGACTTTTCAGCGTGACAAACTTGGTATCTGACCGAGTTCTGATTTTTGTCAGAATACCCTGACCAGGTTGCGATCCCCGGTCCGCTAGCACGAGAGACCAGTACGCTACCTCTCGGCTACCGAAATTCCACGCAGACCCGATAGTGTTATATTTATATTAGCTAGATTTTGCGCTAAAGTATTGTGGCAACTAAGATTAAATCGGTGTATAGATATAGAATTTATGACTATAATTATATACGAATCTAAAATATTGATCAGTCGAAATCAATTTCATCATCACATTATTTACTCATGTAATAACGTTCATATCATCACGTATATATACGTATAAAAGGGAGAGAGAGATAATTAAATTGGACCCAATAAAACGTTCCAATGATTGACCCTTATAAAGCAATGGTTGTCGTAACTACGGTCACCGCATGCAATTACCTAGCGATACATTATTGTATCCATGTTTGAATCCTATGAAAATAAAATAATGGACCATTTCCAAATGTGGTCTACGTAATTTGGAACGAGGTATAAGATAGCCCGAAAACACACGTATTCTCTGAAAAAATATTTAAAATGACCACAGCCACCATATCAGGAATATACTAACACGGAACGCTGTTTTCTGTTCCATTTCGTGAAAATTGCTGTTTTTTGTTTGGGACCCAAACATAGTGCTCAAAGCTATATTTGTTTTTTACTGCAATGCGTCCTTTGGGAACATATACAGCTCTTAAAAAGGTAGTTCAAGTATTTGTGAACCAATTTCGATACCGAGACAAATTCCTAGGCGAATAATATTAGGTGTAACCACCAAGTGACTTTAACTATCCGCCCAATACTCATTTTATTGTTTTCGTGATTTTTTGTAAAAAAAAATTTAAAAACATTATTTCCAAATGGGTTGATTTTCACACCATCACTATCAAACAAAACTCAGTTTTGAAGTTTGCCTATTATGCTTCGTAATTGCTTGAATATAAACTGTAGCCCATTTATCAAATTTAGAGATTCCTGCGGTCTGATTCGGCGAAATAAAACATCTACGGTACATTTAATTTATAATGCAATTAAATTAAATTTGAACCCTAGCAACTGTTCCAATGATCGACCCTTATAAAAAGCGTCCATGCTTTGGTCGTCAAAACGTGGTTAATAATAAAGAGCGTTCTCATTTACAGATAATGTTCACGATTCATGTGAAATGTCACGTCGTATTTTCCATCTTCATTTGCCTGGTAAACGAAAGATTACGGTGTGAATTTCTGACTTATTTAGTGTCAAATTGGACCGGATATCTTTAACCAACAAGATGATCGGACATTCGACAAACTACGTTGATACTTGCAATAAATCAGCGACAATGTTCTCTTGTAAATGGTGTGCTTACTGAAATTTGCATGTACCTCAGGAGAAAATTAAATTCATAAAATTCTGGTAACACGCCATGACATGCTACGTAATGCAACAGATGTAGGCGCGTCGCACATTATCATTCTGTCAACCGACGAAGTAACTACGGTCATTACATGCATTTATCTGGAGATACCTTGGGAGATTCATATCAACGAGAAGACGGTCTCGGGCCAAATTGTGGATGAAGATGGATAACTCTAAAATCAAGTGGCTTTTGTGTGTCAGATATTTGATAAACCAGCTAAATATATTTCGTTGAACAAAATGTTGATAAATAACATGTTTTGGGAAATTGTATACTATATTTGACTGTGGTTAGCATTATTTTGGGCAATTCATCGAATCTTATAACTGAAACGGCATTTCAAAAAAAAAATTGTTGTCGGAATCCGATGATATGGGGACCATCGAATCGGAATGAGTTCCTTTAATATATGATGAAAGCAGAAACTCTCTTTATCGTTTGCGAAAGTCCGTATATATGTATCTGATAATCCGTGAATGCGGCATAGGTTCGAACTCATTTTTTACGTATGTACCAATATAATATCATCTTGCATTCATTAGGTTCAATATTTGTTAAAAAATGTTGCCTCAGTTTGTCTATGAGAGAATATTGAAACCGTATATATTGTACAAATTAAGATTGAAATAAAATATTTAAACACGCACAAGTGATTTGTGTATCCGTCAACCTGTTTTGATTATCGGAACGTGACAACGACGAGAACCATTGGAAAGTGGTCTTGCTAATTTGCTATAGTGTTGTTGTGGCAAACTGATGTATTGCTGTAGTTTGCAAACACCGGCGCAGCCAGTATTAAACAATATTTTCAAACGGTATGATATGTTCTTGAATGTTTCTTCATACATACCCTCTCTTTGGTGGGGCGGGAACGGGCTGAACATACGATTCATTTAGATTCAGATATATGACAAGGACTGAGATGTTCTGCATTGTTATGTTGAAAATATCTTGAAAACCAATTACATTTATGACACATGCTTGCTCAATTTAAAGGTACTCAATCCGATCAGACGGTTCCTATACCATCAACTTGAAGATATAACAACAACAACAATAGTTCTTTAAAATACGCTTTAGTTATCAGAATCGATTTATTGCAACAAAATAATGCTAACACCACTGTCAACAATGGTATCAAATTTCACAAAACGTGTTATTTATCATCATATGGTTTTTAAAAAATATGGCCGAATAATGACTAAGGTATCACGAAATTTGACCGTATTGTCACTTGATTTTAGAGTTATCCATCTTCATCAGCAATTTTGTCCGAGACCATCCGTTTGACCACGTGTTTCTGGGCCACATATTATTACACATCTCGAGAAATACCAAACTTCAAAAATCGATATCTGATCACTCTTAGCTTTGATGGGTGGGTTCCTCGACTCGAATCAAATATTTGTTTACCACTGAAGCCAAAGAAATAGTAATTTATCCGAGCGTCTGATCGGATTGGGTTCCTTTAACAAAAAATATTATTGGGGATATAAATACTGTAGGCATCGCCTGCGTTGACACAAAAATACCACCTGCACATGTTCAATACCGGGAAACAATGGGATTGTACACATGAGCCCATTAGTATGATATTTTTTTGCCAAAGTTTTGACTTCAAGAGGAAATTTTAAGACGTTTTTTAAATGTTGTCAGCCTTGTAAAATTCCAATGATTGCCTGTTAGAAAGGGCGTCTATGTTCCTGTCGCCAAAAAAAGAGCGCTGTAAATTATGTAATCTTTTTCAACGTTAAGGTGTGGATCTGGTGTGGCATTCTCATACAAATGCTGGTGACTGCAAGAATTTGAATTTGTTCGCTTTTATTTTGCCTCGTAATTTTAAATTAACATAGACAATTCTGACCTATGTTTTGTCAAATATTCGGAAAGGACATATGTTATAACATCCGACCAATCCTAGGTCAAATTAAACCAAAATATTTGTGATGGCGGTCATATAACTGATCAGATTTTGAAATCTTATTATGTTATAATTTGTTTCACGAATTTGGTGAATTATTAAACAAATCATGCATACAAAATTTTCCCACTAATTAATAAATCTCCATGGAAACTTTGAAGGTAGACATTCCCATATAAATGCACGATTTGGCTGCATTTGACCCAGACCTCCGCCATTGTAATTACGTAACATCACATAATGTTCACTCGCAAACTAAACTACAATAGTTAAAATGTGATCTTTCTATTTTAAATTATGCGTTTTATTAAAGATGAACAATTAACGCTCCCAAATAACTTTGGCTTCGGGGGTAAAAAGTATCTTATTCGAGTCGAGGAACCCACCCATAAAAGCTCAGAGTGGTCAGATATCGATTTTTGAAATTTGTTATTTCCCGATATATGTAATTTTTGGCGGCCTGGCATATATTCGTCAAGCCGACGGTCTCGGGCCAAATTGCGTATGAAACTGGATAACTCTAAAATCAAGTGGCTTTGTGTGTTATATATTAGACAAACCAGCCAAATTTCGTTGAACAAATTGTTGATAAATAACACGTTTTGGGCAATTTAATACTATAGTTGACTGTAGTTAGCATTATTTTTGGGCAATTAATCGATGCTGATAACTGAAGCGACATTTCAAAAAATGTTGTTGTTGTTATTGTTGGAATCTGATTATATTGGGACCATGGAATCGGATTGAGTACCTTTAAATAGCTTAATTCTAATTCTACAAATAAATGTTTATGGTTTGACGCTTCAATCTTGAAAATCGAATTCACCATGTGAACATATCTTTATGCGAAAATAAAATGCAATATAGTGTAACGAAATGAACTGTACGACAAGTCTTCAGAATGACTCAACTGTGTCGCTTTTCGAGAATTCCAACGCCTGACAAAACAAACTGAATTGAATTGCTTACGTAGAATGTCGATAGATCGAGTTTAAAAAAATCATACATTTTCCCTAAAATTACAATGTATACAAACTTCGAAAATTCAAATTTACCTCTCTATATATATACATGTATACGTCGATGTAGTTGTTCACTTATGGACTAAAAATCCGTCCGGTTTTCGGAATAGAGAGGTTTCGGTTTATAGAGGTAATTTTTAGTGAGAATGCACTTGTGTGAATTCGGGACCGGACAATTTGTTCGATATGGAGAGGGATTCGGTTTATATACGGTCCGGTTTGGAGAGGTTTCACTATATGATCGACGTTCTTGTCTGACTGTCTATGTTTAAAGGCCTTAATTGTCGAAAATATTCATATTTGTTCCAATCACCGTAAACAGAGAAACATTAAAACGCATACATCATAAAGATTTACTATATTTTACCTAAGCAAGAGCCTGATTGTGTTACAGAAGACAACACAATGCTGCTGGCTAATCACACACAAATGGCATAAACGCTCTTTATTCGTTCCATATCAGGAATTCACCCACAAAGAACGCTCTTTATGTTTACCATCATAATATAAACAAACACCAGAAAAGTAACTTTTTATGCTTTTGTTTACATAACAATGGTCAAAAATATGACAATAACATACTGTTTATGCGATATTTCTTATTTGTATACGGACAAAGTCTGTCTACATTTTGTTGTTCTTTCTGTTTGTGGCGGTTTTTGACGGGTGGAAATATTTTCACAGGATACCCACCGCCAAGGCCAACCGTGTCTTTAATATGCCCTGTCCGATTTGACACCAAACTTGACAAATATGCCAAAACTAATTTTGAACTTATAATACGAAATGTAAAATATCTTAAATAAACGGCATGCGTATGACACAGGCATCACGATAATACACACAGTCGCACAGGAGTAACGCTTCGAAACGATAACAACAGCCATAGTTGATAACGCTCTTTATTATCCACTTCTTTTAATATAAATGCTTCCCTCCGATGATTTGGCCCATGGTCCGTTATGAATTTATGTTGGTACAGTAATAGAAACAGATGGTAGTTCTATGGTGCCAAATCAGACAGCGTATATTTGATCTATACTAGACACGATGCTGTGACTGCGTGGGTAATCAAATCCATTTTATACATTGCAACAAATTGATTTTATTTGTAACTCTTACACACACACACCCTTGTTTGTATTACATACGTTGTGGGGACATTTCTTTAGAAATTCGAACAATACCGTAGTTGTGAGGACTCCCGTTATTTCGTAAATATATCCAAACTCGGAGGGTACCTTTAACGAAATAACGGCAATCTTAGTAACGCATGCGTAGTATCATTTCCGCCTAGTGCGGACGAAAAAATATCAAAAAATTCAAAAAATACAAATTTCCGTCGGCTTAAGGGAAAAAATTGTTAACATTGTGAGGACATTGTTTTACTATATGACTGTCTTCACAGCGTTGGGTTTACACACGCACCCTCACACACACACACACACAAATGAAAAGATCATGAAACCAACTTTAAGGGGACATTCCTGAATTGATTAATAATTATTTTAGCGAGCGACCGTTGCCGCTAGTATGGCATCCATCTATACACCATGCCCATGGCACCAACACATCAAATTGTCACAGCTCATTTGTTTTGTTATGTCCGTAGGATTTAAGTCTTACTGTATCAGGCATTTCTCCCCGTGTCCATGGAATGGAAACTTGGAAGTTAACAGGTACACATTCAATTCCTGTATAAATTTCAGAACTGTTTAGCCAAGCAAAAATTCCAATGACATTCGATTAAAAAGAGCGTTTGTGTCTTCGTCGCCAAAAAGATAAATATAATAAAGAGCGTCGTTAATTCAGATCGGCTCACATACGTGTCGCTTTCGTCAATTCCGATGATGTTCGAAACAAACATACATTTAATTGTTTTCTCATAATTTCGGTGTAATTCAAAACATTCCGATAATTATACAAGCTTCATAAATAACAGTTCTAGAACTTATTTATGTATGTATAATTTCAAATATACATGTTTTTAATATTTCACAAATACCACAAGGCAAATTTTACGATGAGGAGTTCCGAACATTCACAATTATTGTTTTTAAATTGACTCATACATGTATGTTATTAGTGAAACAAAGTATAGGTAAATCTTCAACTTACGAGCAAAATAAAAAGGAAAACTTTTCGCTATTAACATCATATATGTATAGCACAAACAATATACAAGAAGTTACAATTTGCGCTAAATGTCACAATTTTGAGGGCAAGATGTCGCGATATAAAGCGCGATATATCGCAATAATAAGCGCGAAATGTTGCAATAATATCGCCAGCTGTGCGCTTATGGGCGTTTCCACTTGCAGTATTATTGTGACATTGGCGGCGCTTAATATACCACTTATTGTGACTGGTACTAAAGTAGGACAGGCATGCATGCATCTCCGACTTAAGGTCTATTGAATGGATGACAAAAGGTGACCAGAAAACACATTGTTAAAACTCTAGCGCGAAGAACATTTTCCAATACATTTCAGCCAAATAGTGGAGTAGTGTTTACAGCTAACGAAAAATGAAAGTACACCCAACAATGTTCAGCATATTTCTCCAAAACTAACAATTCTCTGCTAAATTTACGATATCAACCATGTGCTCAAATTCAAATGAATAAATATTCTATACAAATTATATGCATGCTTCTTCCGTGGCATTATGTACTATATAGAACATGTGTGGAAAAGTCATTGAGTCATTACATTCTTATCGTTTGTTGAGAAATTATGTTTTGTAACCCATTGTCATCACATCCAACAGACCATTATGAAATAATTATATAGTTATGTATTGATTCGAATGATTTGAACCCAACATAGTTTGGTTAAAAACTTTAGGACTGAAACCACAGACATTACAAATGTTTTACCCCGAACTATTATTTAACATTTCACATTTTATGTCAGTTTAAAGAAAATATACCGACCTTTTGTATCAAGCTGCCGTTCATTTTTAATGAGAAATAATTGAAATGTTAAAATAACAATGACATTTCATAAATTTGCAGTTTGTTTAGCGCAATATGACGTGCGTCCTTATATGACATATATAATTATATGAGTTAGCGATAATTGATAATATGTAAAACAGTATACTGGTTGCGACGAGTGAACATAGTATGGATATAAGTATAATTATGTCGCGTTTGGACTCAAATCATTAATAGATTGTTGTATTTAGGTGTAGGCACTATCTAAAGAAAACTAACAACTTCAGTAAATATAGACAATATCATTATGTTGATTAAGTTGTTAAGTTATTTTATCAAGATAACTAATTGATTAATTAGCTGACTTGATTGTTCAAATTAATAAGTTACATAATCAAGCTGGTAAGTTAATTAATCACGATGTATGTTGTTTGTTGATTAGTCGAGATGGCTAAATGTACGTTCATACACTGGCAAGTTTGCACGGCCTTTGTTGCAGGCATTATCTCATATAGCAGCATCTATGGTGCCAGAATATAAACGGCAGCATGCATATTTACCAAAGCTGACGACGTGAGAAGTAAAATTTCGGTCGTCACACATGTAACGGTGCATCTAACACATTGCTTTAAAATACCTGTATGATTGATTCCTGCGATAATATAATTATAGGCTATTTACAGGCAAATCTCGATATCATCGCTACTAGTGGAACTACATAGTGTTTACTCCTCGTAGTTAGATGTTCAACATATACATTGCGTATGCGTTTTTGCATTCAGTTTAGCATGCCGACAGACCCGTTTAATCTCCTGCTTTACACATGAGTCTGCCGATTTGATCCTTGACACCCCACACTCCTCATCTAATCTAACTGTTTGTGCCTTAAACATGTACTTGTAAAGACAAATATTTACTTCATAAGTATTTTGATAACATACTAACAAGGAAGTCATTACATTTTGTAAGTCTCTTTTAAGTCACAGCCGAGATTTTGACGATGTCGGTGTGATCTATTGTCTATCCTGAATGGACAGCTCAATACAATGTGTATATCCTCCGTAGAAATGTCTGCAAAAGAATGCCTGGCAAATTTGCGAGTGTATGAACGTATCCTACGGAGATCAATCAACTTAGTTGACCAAGTTAATTTGGCAAGCTGATTAATCGAAATAACTGAGTTGATTGCTATATAGCTATGTTAATCTCTGATTGATTGATGCTTTATTCTCATATTGAGAAATACAGAATGATATTTACTTATGTTAATTAGTTAAAGATTAACGGTCCCATGTGACACCGAATTAGTCAAAGTTTCCTGAGGTAATAGGAAGCTTACCGGGAAAAAAACAAATTGCTATCACCATCATCTGTTTGTCACAGGCATTGAGAATATAATCAGAAACATCAACCAGTTTTACGTTGAATACGATTACATATGATCGTAATTGAAAATGATGTTTATGATCTACTGCATTTTGGAAAATAAAGCATGGATACACTTTATCGGAGACGATTATTGGAAATCAGTAATCGTATGGTCACATGTGCAATTGCGGTATTTATTTGACAATCAAGATGGGCTCACTGGAACGATCTAATTATAGGGTATGGAAACATGCCAATGTTATGGTATCAACTTGGACAGTGTATCTGTAATTAATTACATTGTGCTGTCGGAGGGCATACTGTTAATAGCCAAGTTTAGCCACATGTATGTGTAACGTGTGTTACTATGTTATTGCCATGGAGATGCACTTGTCATGTGATTTTACCGCGCCCTATACACGTCTATATAAATTGACCCAATGTGTATGACAATAGATAGTCGGCCAGGGTTAATGGAAGAGCTATTGGACATTCGAAAACTAGATGGTCGAGCCCAAAGTGTGATACCATATATAGTTTCCGAACGTCAAGTCGTGAGTCCATTAACTGACTTAAAGCACAAATATACAACGATGAACTATTCTGATAAATCTCGATAAATGAGATATATAAGAAAGTTTTATGTATAAAACATCATCGACTGAGAACAAAACCACGCCCATTAACACGAATCGTGTGAGTGGGTGTTGCGCGTGGACTATATCGTGATAACAATTGCACTCTATTAAATAGCCGTATTTTCAACGGTAGAATACCGTTAATTTAACGGTATGTACGGTCATATCTATATTTACGGTAATACTGTTAATGGCGCGTGCGCGCAATGTATTTTGGGAAGGGTTTTCTTGCGTCGTCTGATCGCCGACACCATTTTCTCGGATTGTGAAGTCGTGTGTTAGTCAATCGTTGGGAAAAAACAGTTATTAGGCTGTTCTTAGTGTGTTTGTCAAGGTTTGGTATTGAATAATTTATTTCTCTTTGATCTAAATCATGGTAGCTTCTATGATATTTTTAAAATTTTAGTCATTAGTGGAAGATACGGTGTAATGTATATTTGAAGGTATAATTGTATAATTATACGGTAGTGGAATATACGGTGTACTGTATATTTGACGGTATTATTGTATAAGTATACGGTAGTAGAATATACGGTATACTGTCAATTATACGGTAGACTAACTGGCCACTGAGCTGCCGGTACTCTACCGTAAAAATTACGGCGGGTTATTTACAGTGTGTATAGGCATATACAGCTGCGCAGTACAGCATTTTTCGAAACTAAACGAAGACATATGAAAACATATAATACAATATTTATTTTCGCTGTAAATATATGCGTAATATATACCATCGACGCAATTATCTGTATGTTGGACACGAGTACATTTTAGGATAGTTTGGATTTGCGAATTAACAAAGTAATATGGTTCTGCACAGAAGAAAACAGTAACTCTATTATGATGAAACGTTATGTTTGAATGATTGATGCAACTGGTATGCACATTAACAAGCTGCCTTTTCTGACAAGGAATTGTTTTACGTGGAGATGTTCAGATGTTTGTTATTGTGGGCGGGTGCTAGAAGCGAACTATTTCTCGAATAGAGGTCCCCGTGGGAGTTCGTTGTGCATCAATTGAAGTTCGTTGCATGTGCATGATCATTCCAGATTACGAATGTCAACTTGTGGTTTAAAGCATATAGTATAAAGTGCCCAATCCGAGGTCGAGCTTGGTTTTAAGTGACGAAGACAAGACGCGATCACCGATACGTTTAACAGGTTTTAATCAAAATAAGCCCCAGCTTCTCATTCAGACCCAATTGTCGTACTGCCCGAATATATTTGCTGGCTCATTCGGTTATTAGAAGGTGGCATTATTCCCCCATGCTATAAGTCATGTATGCTACACATTGGATACGAACACTTCGAAACGGTTTGACTTTGTACGTGTAGGCGGAATGGTCATGTGAGTAATGTGAGTCGTGACTTTCGTTGGCAATGGTATCACTCGTTACGAGTTACATGTAGATGTGGTTAAACCTGGCTATTTATCAAACATTATTTTATATTACAATTACGCCAATCTATTCAATAACAATACAGTCAAGTCAACACTTTGGTTTTGGATAAGTAGAGTTATTCCGCCTCTCTTGCGAAGGGTTATGTCCCGACGAATTTATGTTTATCATGCAGGTCTGAAGAATACCAGTTATAACTATAATACCTTCATTTAGTTGTTATATAGTTAACCCTTTCATTGTGGGAGCTGCGCTGGTGCAGCATTAAATACCATGAGCCAGTGTATTCTCTTATATATGCGAGTCTCACATAAGAAGCCTCGCATATATATAAGAGAATGCGCTGGCTTACAAAACCACGGTAAACATTGTCAGGCCAATGCACTTATATATGCAAGGCGCCCTATGGGCGACTCGCATATATAAGAAAATGCATTGGCACAGGGTTTTCGCAAAATTTCAAGAAGCTTCAGTCATGAAATGGTTAAATATTATTATTCCAAATAAATGGATTTCGTCAAATAACACAATAACACAAAATTAATTTGGTACAATAGCTGGATGTGACTATTGTGCTTTAGTAAATGTTTGATGTTTTCGCTTCTAATGAAATAAAGATTTTTTAAATTGTAATTTTTGTCTGACTAATGCATGAATATAAACAAATTTAACCGCGCGTGGATGCATTAAAGTACGATATAATATACACAACAGATTTATAAGTATATGTCTGCTGTTATCGTCTAGTTTCCCTGAAAATAGCGTAAGCCTGTGCATCGTAAATATTCATTGAAGTGTGTTGTTTAATTGAGTTTTCAAAAACCTGTCACATTTAGTTACACCAATTCACAGCAATACCAACATCCAATTTTAATGTAAAATGGCAGTGCTATTTTGGAACAGCCATAACTATATAGCTATTTCAATTATAAATGGAACTTGTCATGCCTGTTAATGGAGAGTGACGTAAACTTCGAGGCCAGTCAACTATCGTTACCGTTGTTCCTCCCTCCAATGTTTACCCTTTCATGACGGAAGCTGCGCTGGTGCAGCATTACATATCGCGTTCCAGTGCATTATTTTATATATGCGATTCTCCCATAGGAAGCCTCGCATATATAAGAGAATGTTCTGGCTTACAAGGTCAAGTTACATGTAAATATTGTTAGGCCAATGTATTCTCTTATATACACGTATGCGATGCTCCCTATATATGGCAGACTCGCATATATAAAATAATGCATTAGCTCAGGGTTTTCGGAAAATATCAGGAATCTCCAGTCATGGGAGGGTTAATTGCACACATTCACTGAATGTAATGGGCGGAAATATGCCATCACATCACATGCACTGACTTCCAACAAATATACTTACATATACACGTCCACGTACATTCTAATTTACATAATGTGATATGTATGTTCGACATTATTTTATGAATTCAAATACCATTAACGTAGTTTAAATATTTATTGGTACATGCATATAATGGACTATCATAGAGATGTTCTTATTAGCCAACGACAGTGTAAAGATAATTTAACCTTTCCATGACTTGAGCTTCATGAAATTTAGCGAAAACTCTGTGCCAATGCATCTCTTATATTTGTGACTCTCCCGACTCATCGCATGCATGTATAAAAGAATGCATTGGCCTAGCAATATTTACCTTTAACTAGTAAGCCAGTACATTCACTTATATATGCGAAGCTCCATACGGGGGACTGGCATATATACGAGAATGCATGGCACAGGGTCTTTAGTGCTGCACCCGTCATAAAAGGGTTAATAATTGACAGTGTTATTCTCAACATCATCACTTTGTTCCACGAACATTACAGCCAAATCAGCAGTAAACACCACAGGATATCAACCAGAGCAATTGAGCTTTGCCTATTGCCAAGGCTTGTTACAGTGACCACAATTAAATGGACATAATGTGCTAGCATGTAGAAGGTAAATGTGAGAAATCAAAAAGACCATCAGCACCAAGAAGAACATGGAAAAATAGATAAACTCTCATTTATGTTATTGACAACTCTCCAGTGATGAGGTTTCGCATATTGAAAGTTGAACCCATTGTTATGTACCCATTACTGTTACAGTGAACGTCATTTTATCAACAAACATCGCCAAATGTAGTAGTAAATGAATTGTTTTAATTGGAAAATCTCTGTTTTCGGGAATATATTTCATTGCTCTGACCTCTGTAATGTATACGCATGCACCTTCTTAGTTTGATCAGATTTTTTTTCAACTGCTTGTTGTACTTTAACAGAGGGTTTAACACTGGATGTCTCGTCGTTGAAGAGTTGTCAATAATACAATTAGAACAGAGTCTTTGTTATCTTTGTTGATGGAAGATTTATGTTTTGAAATCAAATTGCTATGACTAACATTGCTGAAATAAGCTATACGCCTATACCCGAGCCATATTAAAGGGAAATAATTCACTCCCAGAGGGTAAAAGTGATAATTGATCTGTTATTTTTCACCGCCTGGAATATTTGGCGGCTTGGCAAATATTCGACGAATGCCGACCGACATACTCTCGAATTCATTCATTTGTTGCATATATTATGTTGAGTATAAAATGAGATGGTCCCATAAATGGCCGAATTTAGTGTACAAAGTCACCCTTTAGTACAACAATGTCACTGAACGGCTTTTCTAGAACATTGAGAGGCCTCAATTTGCACTGGTCGAGAGGTCACAAATCATTTGAGAAGTGTGAATTACACTTGCATGGTCTGATGCCAAGTGTTAGCGTCAAGTCTTCGAGCAGCTGATAGCCAGGTTCAGATTCAGCAGCGGCTCAACAGGCTGGGTTTCTCCGACCTTTGCTATTGCGTTTACAGCGTCACACATTGCCAAAACCTCTTGATCGAGTCTTATGTGCGCATCATCACTTCATCTCCGCGGCGACCTCTATTAGATCGACGAACGCATATACCATGACTATTAAGCCTCACCCAGTATTGCCAGGTCGGTAAAAACTACCTGGTTTATAAGATAGTGTTACCGCAATGATTATTGTAAATGCGTTTATAACTATTTACCGTGACATATCGATTACCGATAATCGAAAAATGCCATTTGTGAATACTATATATGTACGACTATCTGTCGCAGACTCGCAGTGATTTCACTATATATTGGTATAATGAACACAATTCTAATGTGGATAGTGTTTGGGTACTAACTGATCTGTCATATTCAATGAAATAAGTGTACAATGAATTCACTGGCTTAAAATTTTAGGGTAAATACTGTTAGGCCATGCAATGCATTCTCTTATATATTCGAGGCTCCTTATGGGCAACGTATTACCTTATATATGCGAGGCTCATTATGTGAGACTCGCATATACAAGAGAATGCAATGGCACAGGGTTTTAGACAAAAATTTCAGAAAGCTCCAGCCATGGAACGGTCAACGGTATTGCAGCTTATGAACAGTCTCCAGATAAAATTCTTTTTGGAATATTTTGCGCCAGCTTATTTTATTTAATAATGTTATAATGATGGCTTTCTAAATGTCATTAACATTGCCGGCACAATCGTTCCTTCATAGCAGTATTTGGGCCAATTGAATGTTACCTGATGTCCTTATTCTGCGCCATCATGACTAATTATTTGCATGTTAATACGTCAACACTACAAACATGTTTCCGAATTGTTGCGACACTGATTTTTAATCTTTTTTGTTTTAGAAATAATACTTAGGATAATCCCTCTGTTATCGAATTCACAAAACGACCATATGTGACCCGCTATATCAAATCCAGTCGTAAGTCGGGATTTTTTAACCATGTGCCAATGCATTCTCTTATATATGCGAGTCGACCATAGGTCGCCTCGCATATATAAGACAATGCATTGGCCTAACAATTTTTATAATTTTTTTTAAATAAATGTTTCTTAACATTTTTAGGACATAAAATAAAAAAAACATCCATTACCATGCAGGGAGCCCCACACATATATAGTAGCATATAGAAGAGTGTCGTCTGTTCATGTTTGTCTGGGGCTCTGTATGGGTGAAATTATAAAATTGTTAAAGAATACAAGACAAAATTATTAAAATTGTAAAAAATTGTTAGGCCAATGCATTCTCTTATATATGCGAGGCGACCTATATGGTCGACTCGCATATATAAGAGAATGCATTGGCACAGGGTAAAAAAAAATCGCGACTTACGACTGGATTTGCTATGGCGGGTCACATATCCAAATTCAACTAGTATAGTTAAATGTTAAATAGAACTATAATAGTTGATTTCGGGATATGCCTGACCTGGTAGATCTATTCAGTATCGCACGTGGAATGTGATACCAACATCTTTGGCACTGAGACTGCTCAAATTTCGAACCTTAGTGCTTTGTTTAACAATCATCATCCCATTATATTCGCCTTCATATGTTTGTTCCATGTTACGACAATCATGTTTTGCATGCCGTTCATTATGCAGTCTTTCATTTATACATTTAGTTTGGTAAAGTACTGACTACTGATGAAAGTAGGATCCACGTGCGCAAATAGGCGCCTGAATGGTGTATTATCTCCGAAGAAGCAATATACCATGAATAACAGTGTATACTTTCGGAGAAATGTGCTATGCTTTGGGCATTACTGGCATTTCTGACAACAGGGATATTATACAATTTTATACCACGATCGCCTATCTTACTATATAAATAAAGCGCTCTGTTTAAATTTTACATTTAATCAACAACTGTTGATTAAAACGTGCCTACTGTTGATTAAACTTCGCAGAGTGGATTAAACTTTCTCCATACTATTTGAACGGAAAAGTGTTTATCCATCGCATTGTAAAGATCGTGGTGTAAACAAAATATACGCATAGTGTTTCTGAATAACAAATTTAATCCACTCGTGGGATTGGCGATTTACACCACTCGCTGAAGCTCGTGGTGTAAATCGCCAATCCCACTCGTGAATTAAATGTGTTATTCAGAAACAATATGCGTATATTCTATATTTAGGCGACTTACTAAGGGTTAGACTCACGTTTTTGCAAAATTTTCTGGTATTTAAAAATTTATTTTCTTTTGTAAAATTTGGTACAAGCAATTATTGTGACATAATATTTAAGAATCATCAACATATTCGATATTATAACCTCATTTACTTCACCAGTATGGTATGAACAAAAATTATATCTGAAATTTCACTGTTTTCAGGGAACAAGAACTTCTGTAAAATATATCTTTTTAAAAAGTGCAGTTCATATATCCATGATATGATTTATAAAGATCACGAGATGAGACTTAATTATTCTTGATCCGTGGAATTTAATGATTATTTTCATTTAGAAAGGCAACTACCCTTAAATAAATTTATATTTGAGATTTTTCATGTCATGCCTGTTGATCAATGAAAAATTTGGCTGAGATGAGTTCTGGGTCATGGGTTTATAACCAAGTTATAGCTGACAGCCATACCTCTTAAAACTGTGGCCTAATTCCAGTTGCACCAGCTTGAGTGGACCACAATATTTGTGACTGTTTTATTCTTCATTATATAATATATAGTGGTAAACACTACATATATTGCAATTTAAAAAAATTAAATCTAACTTAACACTTATGATACAAATGAAGCCTCCTCTAATAGAGCCAAGACAAGCTATTTGGTGATTGGAGTATTGTGTGACATTATTAATTATCCTAGCAGTTCACCGAAAGGGAGTACAAATAAAATAATATTTGAAGATGATGATATGTGAATTTCAAGATTTGCCGCCAGATAGATCCAGAGAAATTCTTTGTTGAAAATCTCTTGCGATATTTGGTTGGATTTATGCAAAACGTGCGTCTCCCCATAATGTTCAGTTCAGTTTGACTAATTGCCGCGTTTTTATTCATATTGAATAATTAAGGCTTTGTATAATATATGTTATTCATATTGGATAAGATATTTGTTCAGTGTATATATCCATATTATTAGATAAATCCTTTGCGATCAACAATTATATCTTGGGAACAAGCACCGGTCAATCACGCATCCACTTTCAAGAAGAGAAACATCATCTTCATCATTTTCATTGGTCGGTCTATTGAAATTAACTACTATGACAACTCGCCCAAACACGTGTGCAGCTGCTGCCTGGAAACAATTTTCTCTCCCGTGATTTCTGGAAGAGTGACATACACCGAATAAGGTTCTCAGGAAATAAGCTAAACCCTTTCATGACGGGAGCTGCGATGGTGCAGCATTAAAGTCCATGTGCCAGAGAATTATCTTATATAAGCGAATCTCCCAGAGGGAGCCTCGCATATATAACAGATTGCACTGGTTTCCAAAGTCAATGTAAATATTGTTAGGCCAATGCATTCTCTTATATATGTGATGCACCCTATGGGCGACTCATAACACATATATAACAGCACTGGTTTACAAAGTCAATGTTAATATTGTTAGGCCAATGCATTCTCTTATATATGTGAGGGGCCCTATATGGGCGACCCGCATATATAAGAGAATGCATTGGCACAGGGTTTTTCCAAAATTTCAGGAAACTCCAGTCATGAAAGGGTTAATGGCTGATTAAATGACAACCATGTTTGCATAGCATTTCATAATACAGTACGTAAATAGTGTGTGCTTAGCAAAACACTCGATACAGGTGAGGGGTGGTGGGCAACCACTGTGGATCACCATCATTCATGGAGATGTTGTCGATAATGTGCTGAAAATGAGAGCGTTTTAGTAACATTGTGGACATAATGAGTCGATTCTAAGCAGATTATGTGCGGACAATGACACGATTTTTCATGATAACGCTCTTTAACACGTGTTTCACCGTGGCCCGCGCCATAAAGCGGAATAACGAATATGAGTCCATTATCTGCTTATTTCACAATCAAATAATCACATAATTCACATTGTAGGTCGATTATGTGTGTGTTTGCACGAGAATATGTTTTATTTTATAAATCATGTGGGTTATTTCGTTGCAACACACGGGCTCAACACACAGGATATATTCGGTCTTCACTTCATGCAGCGTGTACAGCGGCACACATCAAACCCTTTTATTGGATAATGGATAATCTTTCCGATCAACGAGTCGAGTTGACAACGACCCAGTGAACGACTGCATATAATTTGGCTATTCGGCCTCATGTAGTATAACCACATGGTTTATTCCACCTAGATTATAATTTATAACCCTTTCTAAACTAAATACTGATTGACGAGTTGATCCATCAGGAAATGTTCAGATAACAATTTCAACACACGTCGTTTGTTGAACTTATTATTTGAACATTTCCCATGAATATGAATCATGCTGCTTTTGTATTATCTGTTATCTGTTTGTTTTCTGATTTTATTATCTGAACAACTCTCCAAATGAATAATAGACCGCTCCAATGTATACTTTTATATAACTGAATGGGAGAATCCATTTAGTATAGAGTGGGTTAAATTAGTCTCAGCTGGTGAATATCATTGCGGGATCCTATACTTGTTGATTTGACTCGCCAATCTATATATAATTACTGTATTTGAAAAAATGAAATATTATCTTGATCATGTTGCATTTCACATTTGGTTGTTCGCCATTTATAGAAATATCAACCTATACCGTTACATGACTTGAGTTTCCTGAAGTTTTGCGAAAACACTGTGCCAGTGCATTCTTTTATATGCGAGTCTTCCATATAGAGCCTCGCATATATACGAGAATACATTGGACTAACAATATTTACCTTGACCGTGCATGTCAGCCAGAGCATTCTCTTATAAATGTGTCTATTATGAGCGGCTCCCTATGGACACTCGCATATATAAGATAATGCACTGGCACACGATTTATAATGCGGCACAAGCGCAGCGCAGCTCCCGTCATGAAAGAGTTAATGCCAAACTGTTAAATTTATACACTCTGATGTACCAAATAACTTCCATTCAGTTATATACCTCAAAATACACACCTGCGGTCAGATGCTCGTAGCCCGTTTATATATAACCATGGCTATATGCCAGAAATAACCGTACAAAAAACCGCCGTGCTTTTGACCGTGTATTTATCCATGGTGTGTGTGCCTGTGGTTGTCCATAACATGGTGCCGGGTGTTATTGCATTGAAAGGTAATCATATTCGACGTGGCGCTCGATCACACGGTAACGTCGTGCTGCAAGTGAGACGATAATTGTGTTGTAGAAATGATACGGAAGACCGATTGTCAAAAACGCAACATCAAAATACACAGGGCAAGGCTTATCGATCCAAACTATGAAGTGTGTTTTCATTGTGTATTCCTCGCATATACCCTGCATGGTTATATATAAACGGGCTACGAGCATCTGACCGCTACTGTTTCGACAAAGCTTACGGCCAATGTATACTCTGATTGAGCCTAAATTTGAGCTTCCACTCTCCTTGCAGTGCTGTTAGTTTATTGGTATTGTTCCCACTTAGATCAGGACCAGGCACCTACGTCAACAATCAAGTCTCTCATCCGAAACGGTTTTGATTTTAAATTTCTTTAAAGCATATTATAAACGTTTTATTTTCTTCTGACGGGATAAACCAGTACATGAGTGAGCCGGGGGGGGTGTGTCTGCAAGAATGTTCCAGACACAGAGAGTGAAAACAAAACACGCGATGCATTTTTTTCTAATTCACATTATTTATCAAAGATTAATTAGGAATTATCAATGTATTCAAATTATATCACTTAGTCGTGTACTGTGCTGACTGCTGCATCATTTCATAGTATGTTTATGCCTCTATTAGGGGTATAAAGAGCAGTGTATGCATCACCAAGTTTACCTAATCATCCAATGATTACATGACATAATTCACTCGGGGAGCCGGTCCTATCGATAACACCCTCGTTCGCTCCGCCCACTCGGATTTTACCAGTCCCGGCTCCCCTCGTGAATTATTTCACGTAATCATCGAAACCATTTGATTACTCTCTATTTATATTTAATAAGGATGCGTGGCCACCATGCCAAAGCAACCACTAAAGAACTGCCCAGAGTCCATTGAAATTGAATACCACCTGGATTTCATTGACCAGCAAACTTGGAATAATGTAGGCAATATCATACCAGCATATCATACCTCAACGTCAATTGGATTTTGACAGAGGTTTCTTGAGCCTTTTTCTGACATGATTTCACTTTTATTGTATGTAGTTCAATCACTCAAGACCATTTCAGTGTTAGCAATACAACTGGAGGCAGCTTGTCGGCTAACAGTGTTAATTAATGGGCATTGGTTTTGTTTTTCCATTTATTATCTTGTTTGTGATCAGGTCATTACCATTCCACTGTTTTATATATTGGAATATTCTAACAGACATTTGTTGACAGAACTAGACTGTTATAAATTTTTTAATATAATCTGATTTATTCTCTCATTTGGGGGTGGGTCCCAAACCAGTTGGTCTGGAATAATAAAAAAAATGCACATACGGTGGGGGTGGGTGGACATGTGGTGGGAACTATTTTGTTCGACCGACCCTGTGTATATCCCCACTAGTTGAATGAGCTGCAAACATACACAATTCAAAAATCAGTAATCGTTAAAAAGTCATAATTATAAATGAAATTTACAAGTATAATTGGCATGGATTGTGTCCCGATTTTGAACATCAAAAACGCATCAACAATTTAATAGTTGTAAAATGCACATAACCCCATTCGCTCTTGTACATATAATAACTCCTCAGCTACTGCACGCGTTCCATATGGCAGCATGTTTAGAGAATACTTTTGTGACGTAGGTTCCTGGTCATGAAGGCAATGATGCTATCTCAATCATATTGACCATGGCCTGCCATTTACATGGTCATCTCCATGTATTGATCTTGACCTCCATATAGCGATATCAGTGTTACTTGTTATCTTTTTGCCATTTTTTGGTACGACATTCTATTGTATTTATGTATGTATGTACCATAGCAAATTGTTATCAGTGTTTCGTTTCATCAGATTGTACAGTCATATAAAATATTTTCACGAAATAAACCTAAAATTTAAATAAATTTTACTTTAATACTGGACGGACATCTTTCACATGTCCATGAATACGGCTAAATACCTGCTTAGTGAGATGTAACTCCTGTAAAGTTTCCAATTGTACCCCTCCTCATACACGCCCCCCTGGAGAAAATAGCGGATATACCAATATGTACTATACCAGTTACGTCACTGGTATAGTATATATTAGTATATATGGTGTTTTCCCAGGGGCACGTATCCCCACATACCCATCCCAGACCAAATTGTTCGACACTGAAACTCGTTTTTGGTTAGACCTTTTCACTGATGGCCAGACATCCAGCTATTGTATTATTTCAATGAAATACCACCCTATATGACCGTTTTGTGTGGTGACGTTTTATTGTGGTAGATATAGGACTTCACATTGTGTAGGACTTCCCCAAGGACGAAGATGGCATGCAGAAATTAGATTATTTACTGATTCATCGTTCAAGACGACGTCTGACATGGACGTGGTTCCATTATCATATGGTGGTTATCTTCCGGAGTGTATATATCGTTAGAGGTCTTCTATTCTATTCGGTCAATATATCCTAGTTGTCAGAAGGTTTTATATATAAGATGGCTGTATTATACAACAGATATAGTTGACTGAGTGGCTCTGTATATATACATGTATAATGAAGAGACGTGTTTGGTACAAACATAAGAAATTTAAACCATATCCATTATGGCGGTTAGGGCTTCATGATTACAGTTAGAATGTGTGCATAACTTGGTGACGTAATACCCTAACAAGGAGATCATTCTAAACAAATAAAAACATAAAAACTAAAAAAACAAAATTGTAAAATTGAAATGTCTTAAAGATCAAAGCGCTGATAAACTAAACTATTTCAGCAGACACATGCACTGTCTCCTAACAACGGTAACGTGTTGAAAACTCCATTCGCATCGGCACATAATTCTAACACTCGAAATCACACGAGAAATCGTTCACGAACATAGAACAGGCCTGATTCGAATACACCCACGCATAGTACATTCGTGACCTATAACCTCTGGTCCCAAAGAGTCAGAACGCTGATTAAGTGGAGCTGTTAATGTGCAATGATGTTGATGCATTCTGCTGCTTATGATGGTGGATGGAGCTAACATGATGTTTTAAAGAACAACTACCGCTATCTTTCATTAGTTTTCATTATATATATATATATATATATAGCTATATATATATATATATATATATATATATATATATATTTGACTAATCCGAACGATTCGAATAAAAGCCAATATCTGTATAAAACATTCAAGAACATATATCTGGCCGATTTGTCATGTCCAGTTTAAACCTCCGATTTTAAACATACATTGGCGGGTCAGCCAAACTGGGTATACGGGAACGTTTGTGGTCGTTCAGTAGCTAGCTGATTCGATGAGATGAACTTGCAATTAAATTATCCAGTTACCAGGCGGACCACAAACAGGCCGGTAGAATAATTATTTTCATGCACGACCCGCCTCAATTAACGTGAATAAGCGCAATAATGTGATAATGAGTCAATTGTGACATTCTACCAAGCCGCCACTTTCGCCTTATGGACACACCGTCAAGCAATATTATATACAGATCCACCCATTTAAACGACGATCCAGAAAAGACTGTTTCCTCATATCAGGTATAGCCTCCCTAAACCGGGTTTAATTAGCTGGTCCGTCAAATTATATGATATAGTTGTCGGTTTAAGGTTATAAAATACAAACAATGATCGCAATTGACAAAAAACTTAACCCTACACACTTTACATGTATGAGACCTTCTCGCTTATAAAGTGCCAATGAGAATATTCTCTTGGTCGTGGTTATCGATTTGAGCTGTCGGTAGAACGCGGTGGTCCGCATTAGGCAGGTGCAATGCATTAGGTACACGAACCAGAGACACTATACTGCGAAACCATGGGCCTGTTTGGACCAGGTATAAACCAGTGATGACGAATGCGTCACTGAGATTTGCGGTCTCGGGTTTAAACCACGGATTTAGCTGTCAGGCGGAGGTTTAAACCAAGAGGTTTACCTAGCCCAGGTTTAAACTGCGATACGAATCCTGCAAATATGTTTTAAAGTATTGTAATAATGTCTGTTTTGGCTGTTGCGACATATATATTCTTGAATGCTCCATGCATGCACTGTTTTTCCTCTAATTGTTCGGATTAGCCAAATACTGTGAATGATGACAATAATGAAAACGGTAGTTTTTATTGGCAGCACCATTTCGCCCCACCATCATCATAGCTAATTCACCAGGACCCACCAAACACAATAGCAAATAAGCTACATAACTTAATCATGGATGAGTGAGGAAAAACCGTTGAGGTGTTTATCATGGTAGCTGAAGTAAAACCATCATATACCTGTATATACTGAGCCCCACAGTGGAGTCATAGTATATACTGAGCCCCCACAGTGGAGTCATAGTGATAAGACAAGATTTACCGGTAAAAAACATTCAAGAACATATATCTGGCCGATTTGTCATGTCCAGTTTAAACCTCCGATTTTAAACATACATTGGCGGGTCAGCCAAACTGGGTATACGGGAACGTTTGTGGTCGTTCAGTAGCTATCTGATTCGATGAGATGAACTTGCAATTAAATTATCCAGTTACCAGGCGGACCACAAACAGGCCGGTAGAATAATTATTTTCATGCACGACCCGCCTCAATTAACGTGAATAAGCGCAATAATGTGATAATGAGTCAATTGTGACATTCTACCAAGCCGCCACTTTCGCCTTATGGACACACCGTCAAGCAATATTATATACAGATCCACCCATTTAAACGACGATCCAGAAAAGACTGTTTCCTCATATCAGGTATAGCCTCCCTAAACCGGGTTTAATTAGCTGGTCCGTCAAATTATATGATATAGTTGTCGGTTTAAGGTTATAAAATGCAAACAATGATCGCAATTGACAAAAAACTTAACCCTACACACTTTACATGTATGAAACCTTCTCGCTTATAAAGTGCCAATGAGAATATTCTCTTGGTCGTGGTTATCGATTTGAGCTGTCGATAGAACGCGGTGGTCCGCATTAGGCAGGTGCAATTCATTAGGTACACGAACCAGAGACACTATACTGCGAAACCATGGGCCTGTTTGGACCAGGTATAAACCAGTGATGACGAATGCGTCACTGAGATTTGCGGTCTCGGGTTTAAACCACGGATTTAGCTGTCAGGCGGAGGTTTAAACCAAGAGGTTTACCTAGCCCAGGTTTAAACTGCGATTACGAATCCTGCAAATATGTTTTAAAGTATAATAATAATGTCTGTTTTGGCTGTTGCGACATATATATTCTTGAATGCTCCATGCATGCACTGTTTTTCCTCTAATTGTTCGGATTAGCCAAATACTGTGAATGATGACAATAATGAAAACGGTAGTTATTATTGGCAGCACCATTTCGCCCCACCATCACCAGGACCCACCAAACACAATAGCAAATAAGCTACATAACTTAATCATGGATGAGTGAGGAAAAGCCGTTGAGGTGTTTATCATGGTAGCTGAAGTAAAACCATCATATACCTGTATATACTGAGCCCCACAGTGGAGTCATAGTATATACTGAGCCCCCACAGTGGAGTCATAGTGATAAGACAAGATTTACCGGGGTCTCGGTGACTCAATCGGTTAGGGGTACAAATCCAAGCCGTTTCGCCCTCCAGCGTTGGCGAGAAGAGTTCAAATCCACATGTTTCCATCGTGGGCTTTGTAACCCGAAATCGTTATCGGAGTTACCAGTTACTTATCGATGGCCGGTGGTTTGGCGCACATGGTCGACAAGTTTATCAGCCATTGAAATCAATGCTAGATTTTCTCCACCACTAAAACTGGCAATGTCGTGATATAGCCTTAGTTGTTGAAAGCGACATTAAACCCCAATCAATCAATCAATCATTACGACAAGATTTAATATGATTGAGTAGTGAAACTTTACTTCGCAACAACATGATCTTCAAACTCAATCAAACAATTAATCACATAATTAATTTGAGTCATGTGCCAAAATCGCCCCTGTTGCAAATCAAAGCGCGAACTGACAAACAATACTCTTGAGGGCGCATAACACAAAAATAGACAAGAAACCAATATCTAATAGGACAACAACCATATAAATTAAGTTAAACCACCAACAATGAAGGACAGCATAATAAAATGATACATGTATATAATAGAATTTAAAACTGCACTACTTCACCCACACAGAGCCCCAGACAAACATGAGCAGACGACACCCTTCTGTATGCTTATATATATGTGTGGGGCTCCCTGCAGGGTAATGGATGTTTTTTATTTTATGTCCTAAAAATTGTAAGAAACATTTATTTTAAAAAAATGATAAAAAATTGTTAGGCCAATGCATTCTCTTATATATGCGAGGCGACCTAAGGTCGACTTGCATATATAAGAGAATGCATTGGCACAGTGTAAACAAAATCCCGACTTACGACTGGATTTGATATGGCGGGTCACATATCGAGAAATTCTGCGCGGATGGATAAGAACTACTTTGCTATTAAACAACTGACTGTATACGGTTGATTGACCTACTTATCGCTTGTTGAACTGTAGACAGGACCTATTAATACGCTGTTCTTAAACCCTCCCGCGCAACCTACCAAAACACCAACGTGCAATTAAAGTAACATACATGGGGCTCGGTGTATAAAAGCAAACATGCTCTAATTAATCGCAAGTTGGCCTATTTGATATTATTTACACAGTGATAGCATCTAGGTATCAGGATCAATTTCGCGGAAAAGGAAATGCACTTTCCTTGAAAATAAACGTATCTGGTGAACAAGGTCCACGGTAGAGATACTGTTACATTTTTTACTAAATTGTGTTACTGTACATATAGTTCTATATTATTTGATATAACGTTCTGTGGGAAAACTCTCATTATCGGACATTTGGGGTAAGTGCGCATGTACAAATTCACACAATGCATGTATGTCGTGCATTTATGCATAATATGTTGCTGGATGTCGCGTTAAAGATCGCACATCTCTTCCATTAACGGGCTGTATACTGTTCATTGGGTACAGGATAAAACAGTGACCCCACCATGTCAACATGAGTTCTTATAGGAGATTTTGTTTCTCCCCAATTTTCTCCATGAACGTACTTTAGCTATTTTAGAACATTACACGGTCTAATCAGCTGTTTATGTTGTTTGAAGCGTTGCTGTAAACAGGTCAGGAACATCCTGAATTCAACTATTATAATACGGAGTAATTACTTGATTGAACTGGTGACATGAGATAATTCATGAGAGGCAGGGATTTTGTAGAAACACGCGAGAGCGTATCGCGCTCGTGTGTTTTACAAAATAGTCCCAGTCTCGAATGAATTATTTCACATCACCAGTTCAATCAAGTAATTATTCCGTTTATTAAGTTCCACTATAAACATCTGATTTACCAGAAATCCGAATATTATCGCTGTTATACACGTAAGCCTACCATGGCACAGCATGACGCATACATTTCGATAGGGCGTATGAATACATAACGCGCTAGTTAAAGTGATATAATCCATAATTCAATATCGTTTATAATCGCTCGAGAAATCAAGGTAAATCACACACATTAATGTACGAGTTCATTCCGAGCTTCAACCCTCGAGTTGATTATGTCTGGTTTTCGTCGGTGACCCACTTTCACGCTTAAAGGTACGGTTGGCCTTAATTGTCAAAAATATTCATATTTTTCCAAACACCGTAAACAGAAAAACATTAAAACGCATACAGTTTCGTTCATATATACCATGACCATCGCGTACATAGCATGCTATCATAAAGACCTACTATATTCTACTATATTTGACCTAAGCAAGAGCCTGATTGTGTTACAGAACACAGCACAATGCTACTGGCTGATCACACACAAATGGCATAAACGCTCTTTATTCGTCCCATATCAGGAATTCACCAACAAGAACGCTCTTTATGTTTACCATCATAATATAAACAAACACAAGAAAAGTAACTTTTTATGCTTTTGTTTACATAACAATGGTCAAACATATGACAATAACATACTGTTTATGTGATATTTCTTATTTGTATACGGATAAAGTCTGTCTAAATTTTGATGTTCTTTCTGTTTGTGGCGGTATTTGACGGGTGGAAATATTTTCACAGGATACCCACCGCCAAGGCCAACCGTAACTTTAACGCTGGGCATGTGAATATCGAGGAGGATATTATTGCTGTACAATATGGGTGGAAGTTTTTATCCGGGTCAACAGGCGACTGTGTAGAGTTCCATTGAACAAGAAAATATGCTCGAGTCGGAGGTATATTTGGTTTAATAATATTTATTCCCAATAATAATTTGATACAATATAATATATTGGTAATTCATGTTACCATGTTCCTTGTGTATGGGAGTGGATTCGGCTGTAAGCCTATATGGCTTATATATGCCGTCTCCACAAGTGACCTTATCATCGGTGGACATAATATAAAATGGTGCGACAAAGCAAGCAATATTATGCTTGCATTACTCGAGTCGCGTCCCGTCGTGGAGTTGTCGGAGACAGGTAATGAATTGGTATATTCATGTACTAAATGTTTACACCATGTCTAATATATTATAGTATGGGTTTCATAGAATGGGTTCGTAAGAGCAATACAGACACAAGCATATATACAACATTTGTGTGTCACATGTCGTATCGGTCATCAGCTATTTCAATATTTCCATATATTAGATATTTACTTAATGTAATTATTATTGGGCAGTGTCATATAATCTGTTTATATGTTAGCTCGAAAAGCGTTCTGTCATGATTATGAATTTCTGGACTGTTTTAAATGTAAAAATATTTTCGCTCAGACTATTTGAAATCGTGCCGTTCAGTGCGCTCTCAATGGTTGTTCTTTCCAAACTACCAGAAAGACATTCGTTTCTTTGTCTACTGTATAATGGGCAGTGGAATAAGAAATGATTCGCCGTTTCATCACTTCCACACACACAACAAGAAAACCATAGTCAGAAATGGTAACGCCACCAAGATCGTATTATTAGCCATAAATATAAATAATAATACAATTATTCTATAAACTAGCTTTCAAATTTTATGCGGGAAATTTGCGTACTTCCATATTTCAAGTTTTCCCGTTTCTCGTGGCATACATTACTTTCATCAAACTGTCTTCTTTATTACACAAGCTGATAGGCCCGACTTCACCCGGGCTGTTTCCCATCTGCTTTCCGGTGAAAGGTGCGATTTGACCTTCAATTGACTATTTCGAAAGTCAAGGTCAGGTCAGGGTCATGATTTGTCCAGTCCAAAACACCCCCACCCGTAGAAAACTACCCATAGGTATCAAATTTCGTCGAAATCCGTCCGTTTTACCCAACTTGACCTTTAATTAACAATTTTGAAGGTCAAGGTAAGGTCAGAGTCATGATTTGACCCGTCCAAAACACCCCCCCCCCCCCGACAAAAGTACCCATAGGTATCAAATTTCGTCGAAATCTATCCGTTTTATCCGAGTTGACCTTTGATTGGCCATATTGAAGGTCAAGGTCAGGCCGAGGTCACGATTTGACACGTTCAAAACTCTCCTCGGACCAAAGTATCCCTAGGTATCAAATTTCGCCGAAATTTGTCCGTTTTACCCAAATTGACCTTGCATTGACAGTTATAAAGGTCAAGGTCAGGTCGGGGTCACGATTTGACCCGTTCAAAACACTTCCCGGACACAAATACCCATAGGTATCAAATTACGTTGAAATCTATGGAAAGCCGAGGAGGACATGTTGGTTGCTAATTGCTAGATATACGACGCGGTATTTTGAAGGTGTTTCAAACTAGGAGATAGAAGTATTCTGCCTTTCAAATGGTGATGAATTATAGTAGTTTATTCAAATTTTATGGCATAAATTGTTATTAAAACCGTATATACTATAAAAAATTAATGACTCGAAAATTAAGTGGGCCTTTAAACAAAGTCACAATTGCATTTAGGCTCATCTCATACTCGTCCATTCAGCGATATTCTACTGCGCAGTTTGTTATAGCCTCCAGTATTTATTGAGCGTTATACCCCCAACTGTTATAATTCGCCTTTAGCAGGCGTACTCTTGCCTCAGATTATTGAGATATTAGGTCACACATAATCACATTAAATCGCATCGTAACATAGCAATTGTGTGGGCTCCTTGGCGTGAATATGTAATGAGAAATAAGGTCATACGTAATGACATTAAACTCAAGAAAACCCTCGAAAACAAAACAAAATCACATTTAATGTTTTACGTTATTTCCTTCATAAAAAGAATCTTCGTGATAATGAACCCTCTCGTTACTTTAGAATATAGAATTAACCTTAAAATAAAAAAAATCTTTGGAACACAGAACCTTCGGAATAACGAACCTTCGGATTGGTGAACCTTCGGAATAGCGAACATTCAGAGAAATTTCGGAATAGTGGACCTTCGGGATAGTGAACCTTCGGAATAGAGCCATGCCCCCCAATATTCATATTATATGCCCAGAGTTCAAAGGTATGGACCCATAAAATTCTAAACTTGGCCCTTAAAATAATGAACTCCAAATTGGAGCACACACAGAACACCACTTAAGTCAACTGAACCTATGTCATGTCCCAATGCGGGAGGGTCCATATATACCACAACATTCATAGTATATGCCAAGAATTCAAAGGTATGGGCCCACGTAACGACATAAAATCTCAAGAAAACCAGCGAAAACAAAACAAAATCACATTTAATGTTCTAAGTTAAGTTATTTCCTCCTGTATCTGTATCGGTGCGCGCGCATGATCAGTTCGGATGTGAGCGCACACTCCATATAAAGAATCTTTGTGAAAATGAACCCTCTCAAATTAGTCTCAATACTTTAAAATATAGAATTAACCTAAAAATAACAAAAACCTTCGGAATAGAGAACCTTCGGAATAGCGGACCTTCGGGATAGCAAACCTTCATAATAGAAGCATGTCCCCACAATTACACCGGTGACGTAAACACATGTGCCAATCTTAGTTGTACTCTCGTAATTATCGGTACGATGAAACGGTGACGGAATCTGACGAGGTTTGCCGAATGTACAATCACCCAGTGAATTATCGATCGCCCATGCGATACAAAAAAACCAAAAGCAATAAACACCACACTACGGTGGCGTAATGAGGACTTGATCTGAGAAATTTTTCACACAGGTCTTTATTAAGAAAACTACAACCAAGTCGCAATCTGCAGTGATGTATTTGCGCTGGGCGTGAGTAATAATAATAGTGGTAAATATAAGGTTCTCTACGGTTATTATCCGTGCTTCCTATCGCCGACTTAAAGTCACATAATGTTTCACACTTTTCGTATGACGCAGTATCACAAGAAGGGTTAGTTAGGTGATGCTTTCTCAGTGGATATCGGTGCATATTCTCTGTTGATCTCGGAACTAAGGTATATAGATATGAGGGTGTCATTTTATAGAACATTTTGTAGAATTGGCATAATTTGGAGATTTTCCGACGTTCTGACAATTTTTCCCATCCAGTTTCCTTTATGAGGTTTTCATTACTGCAGCTTTTTGTTGCTCCAGTTACTATTCTCGCTGCCTCATATTGCTTTCGCCATTAGTACAATTGTCCCAAACAGGAGAAGCATATTCTAAAATAGGACGTATATTTTCTGCATGAAAAAATCATATCGCCAGGCATGGAATGTACCTTTAAATTTGGGATTTATAATCTACAGTCAGAATTGCATGAAAAAACTATTGACATTTTTTACCTCACACCAAAAAAATTCAATCTAGGAACCACGTGCTTTACAATGTGCCAATGTTTTGTTTGAAGTCTGAAATTTCAAGAGGAGTGATTGCATGTATTTTATATATGTTTAAATATCGAAACTACTATTAACCAACCAGAGCCCAGAATCTTTTTGGTCCAAAATTTTTGCCAAAATTATTTTGCATCTTGGTCCAAAATCCGTTGGAGGGCGCTACCAATCGAATTACTTCACTGTAACCTACAGCTCGACTCGAATCGAATTTAGTGCACTCGGTTAATACATTTCGTATAAAACTGCGGCTCATTAGGGATCCTCTATGTCTCCAGCTTTACCTCTATACATTCATGCAGTCGTCAATCTCACCAGAAATGTTTTATGTGAACACAGCATAACACATTTATTGATGGAATCATGTCAACGCATGCCCGGTGTTTCCACAATCTTACCCCTAATTGCAAAGGGTGTAATATAGTAGAAATACCCAGCATATATGCACATGTGTGATTCCAATATTTCCACAGCTGTTAAAGAAGGATGGGGGAATACTTTGATGGGGTGATGACCGCTATGGAAGGCAACCAAGAAGTTGAAGAAGCAATGGGATGTGAGTATGACATGAGCATGCAATATCGTGCGCATCTAACCCTGTATATGCTAAATTGTTTCTCCCACTTAGGTATAAAAGAACATACATTCGAATATTTATTTAGAGGGATGTTCATGTAATAAAATCAGACGACAGACAGAGAAACAGCCGAATAATTCAAATCCATTGGTGGGACATTTCCCAAGGGAACTACTCGTCAATGAACATTTAGTATAGGAAGGGCTAACGCTTATTTATACCAGCCTGAACGGTGAGTGTGGGATGAATACAACGATATCGAAATTCATATCCAGTCGTATACGATAACTTCACACCCACAGCGGAACCTCTGCATAAACTTGGTTTAAAATTAGTCATTTCAGATTGTGCCTAACTTCAAAATTCTGTCCACATTATCGAAGTTTACAACTGCAGGATGTATATAACATTTGACTTGATACCCCCCAGCTCGGTGCAATCCTCGGCGTTGTCCACGGGTAAGAATTTCAAAAGCATTGCATACATTAGTCGCATCAAATGATAAATTACCAATCGAAGAAGGATCATGGACAAACCGAGACTACTCAGAAAGAAAGTGCACAGTATGTGACCCAGAGTTAGGTGCATGTGGAATTCCACGTTATCTTGGAAGTGTGAAAAATTAAAGGGCTTGACAGTAAGATACATAAAACAATATTATTGCAATAGACTAAACACTTTGAATTTGAACCAATTATTCAATCAACTTGGCGAACGCAAAAAAAAAAAACGTTCGATATGTATTATAAAATTGGGAAATTTTCAGAAATTTTAGGAAACTCCTGACGCCTACACACATGTGTATGTGCACGAGTACACATATGCATACAAGTAAATATAAATTCGTTGATACACACCGTAGACCATATATTAGTAAATCTATTATATGATGATGATTACAGTTCGCATTATTAAATTCAATTAAGAAACCGAAACCAAAACATTCTACGCTAAGTGGATTCTTCCACCAATTTATCAAATAATACATTGGAATGGTATATTAGTCATTCGGAGGGATGTTCAGGTCAACATCAGAAAATATAAGCAGGCAGCATATAGAAAGTGCAGAAGTATTCCTACTATTGATGGGAAATGTTCAGATAATAAGTTCAACAAACGAGGAACATTTCCTAAGGGATAACTACTCGTCAATGTGTATTTAGTATTGGAAGGGTTACAATTCGCATTTACATTTTTGTGCGCATAACTTGGTGACGATGTGCCCCAACTGTAATCGTAATTGCTAACCCGTGAGATTATGTAAACTCTCTATTTTTTTACCCACACACATTTAGGACGAATAATAAACATTATGAGTTTTCAAAACATACATATTATGAATTTCAGCTGCGCTGATGACGCTAATAGGCACGGCGGCTTCTGCAACAACAGGGGCAGCAGTTGGAGCAGCTATCGGTATTCGTGGAGGGATTGTGGGATTGTTCCTTGGTACCATTACGGGTACGTTCACTGTATTGATACATTTAGTGCAGCGGCCAAATCGAAAAAGAGCTCTAGTTTTTTTTTAGATACCCCTACCCAGTAGAACAAGTTGAAAACAACTTTTTTTAAAGAATAAATATATATTTTTTACGAAAATGATAGCGAAAAATAACTGAATTGGTGGTGGCTATTGCCAAATCGACGAGGAACGATACCCACCAGTGACTTTTTCCAGAAATTAACGATTTTGATAAAGCGACGCTTGCGGATATGTCCTAACTTATTTGCCAACATTGTTGGTGTTGAAATTACTACGTCATATCATATCTCTACTTGATATTGGTTAATTTGGACTGTCCTGCCATTTGGAGCCGAAACATTGTTTGCTAAAAAATCGATCTTTTTCACAAAAATATTTGTTTTCAAACATTATCATTCAAATGGGCATTGCAATAATGCCAACATATTTACTGTTATCTGACAAGCGTATATAGGCAAAGGTTAACAGAAATTTAGAAGAATTTGCAAAATAATGGATTTTAGTTACCCCTCTCCAAACACGTATTTGGTCGAAAAATTACATATTTTTGTTAAGAACTTTACCAAATTTCCCAATTGATCATAATGGGACCCAGCATGACTCGATTGCTGAAAATTGGGCCCGGGGACATTGCTGAAGTGATTAGACATGATCAGGCTTCAAGACCCGAAGATACAACAACAACAACAACAGCAGCAACAACACATTTTATTGATAACAGCTGTAAATAAACATGCATCGACGTCGACTTTGTATGACTGAAATATTTGTTATAAACAACATTTGACACACAATGTCCAAAGAGTCTCACAACTATCAAATATAATAACTTTTTTTGCCAAAGTGATTATAGTGTCCCTCAAAATAATAGTAATATATAGAAAATAAATATGTTCAAATGAATCCCCACTATAGTCTCACCGAGGTGGCAGTTCTCTCAGTTTTATATACCAGTATATTTAAATAAAAAACAAAATAGTGTGATGTGTAGCTGAGATAACGTTGTCATATATTCAGTTATTTTGTGTGTTCAAGACTTAAAATGGGGTAGGTGGTCTCCAAATCATAGAAAAATGGTCTTTCTTATTTGTAGTTCGCTTTTTATAAGGTGTCGCAGGCTTTCGGAAAACGAGTCCATACAAAGTAACTAAATATTTCCTGATCGAATTGCCTTTTCTCTACACCATATATATGCTAATACATCATTTTAGTTCGTGATATGTTCAAGGCTTCAGATAGGGTATAGGGTACCGAAATAATAAACAATCGCTATTCGTATTTGTCAGCTGATTATTGCAAAGTGTCCCAAACTCTCAGGAGCCAGGAACCAACCTATCCATATAAATTGTTTACTTTCTGATAGAACTAACTCTGCCCACAGCATGAGTTAAACGTGGGAGCATATCCATTCAGTTCGTGGTGTTGTAAGGACTTAAAATAGCGTAGGTGGTCACACAAAAAGTTAAAATTAGCATTTTTTTTATTTGCCAGCCGCATTTTGTAAAGTGTCACATACTGTTGGTAAACAACACAGCCTTATATATCGTATAGACTAAAGTGCCGGATTGAATACCCTTCGGCCACAACATTTATTGATATTGAGAGCATAATCCCTTCAGTACGAACATGATGTGTTCAAGACTTAAAATATTGTATGGTTATATAAAACAGTGAAAATATGTCAGTCGCTTGATGTGAAGTGCCACATGATGCAGGCTTGTGTGAACCAACACATCCATGGTGTGTATATATTATCCTGATAAAAACTAATCTTTGTTCATACCCTCGGTTAATATTGAGAGTATATCATTTCAGCATGTGGTTTCTTCATGACTTCAACATAAGGTAGTGGGTCCTCAAAAGTTTTCCTTCCTTATTTTCCAGCCACTTTTCGTAAAGTACCATGCTCATGTTTTCTGAACCCAATCCATCTATTTAAATGTGTACTTCCGTATGCAACTACCCATTGTCCATACACTTAGTTAATATTGAGAAAATACCGTTCCAGTTTGTGTTCTAGTCTTCAAATTGAGTTAAAGTTCCCAAACAACAGTGAAAACCCACATTTTTAAATTTGCCAGCCGCTTTTGATAAAGTGTCCCTGGCTGCCGGGTATCAACACATCTATAACAATTGTGTATTTCCTTATATTTCCATTTGAGAGCACATCCATTGAGTTCGTATTGGGTTCAATAGTTTACATAGGGTAAGGGGTCACTCAAAATTCGCCTTTATCGTTTGCCATCTGCTTTTTGTAAGTGATACCTGCTTTCGTAAATCAAACTATCAACCTAAACATTGCATCTTTTCTGGTAGAACAACCATTCTGGCACAATCGCGGGTAATATTGATAGCATATGCCATTAGCTCGTGGTGTGTGCAAGACTTCAAATAGGGATTGGAATCCCCTAAGACAGTGAAATTATCCCTTTTCGTTTGTCAGCCTCCTGTAAAGTGCCACATACTTTCGGTAAACATCCCAACCATAACATATATCTATTTCCGGATACTACTACCATTTGTCCACACCCGCAGTTAAAACTAAGAGCATACAAGTTAAGCTCGTGTCATGTTTAAGACTTCAAGTGGGATAGTAGGGTACTCAAACATAGAAAATGTCATTTCGTATTTGCCAGACGCTTTTTGTAAAGTGCCCCATAATTTAGAGGAAACCAAACCACCCATATCTATTGATAATTCCCTGATAGCATTACTTTCCGTTTACACGTTCAGATAAGTCTTGGAGCACATAACTTCGGTTCATGGCGTGCTAAAGATATTAATGGATTAGATGTCCCCAAAAACAGTGATAATTCGCCTTTGCCATCCGCTTTTTGTAACGTGTCCCAGACATTAGATAACTAACACATCCAGAATAGGTGTATATTTATTGATATATATTGAGCGTCAATTTCTCTACACCATTAGTTAATATTGTGAGCATTATATCCTTTCAGTTCATGGTGTGTTCAAGACTGCAAATGGGATAGGGTAGCCTAAATCAAAGAAAATTCAGATTTCGTATTTGGCAAACTACCCATGTATATTGTATATTCCTTGATATCAATACCTTTCGTTCACACACCCAGTCAATATAGAGAGCATATAGCTTCAGTTCATGGTGTGTTCACGAGTTCAAATGGGCTAAGGGCACCCAAAGCAGTGAGATTTCGCCTTTCTCGTTTGAAAGCCACTATTTTGTAAAGTGTCCCAGACATTCGGGAACCAACACATCCATTAAAAATGTATATTTCCTTATGTAACTACCATTTGTCCACACCCTCAGTTAATATTGAGATCATATCCTTGCAGTTCGTGGTGTGTTTAAGACTTTTAATGGGGCAGGGGGGGGGGACTCAAAGAAAGAAAATTCAACTTTCGTATTTGCCAGCCGCCTTTTGTAAAGTACCTAGGATTTCGGGAACCAAACCACTCATATAAATTGTATATTCCCTATCGTTCACACTGTCAGTTAATATTGAGATCAATTTGTTTTCATTTCGTGGTGTGTTAGTTACTTCTAATAATGTAGGGGAACCTCAGACAGAACATATTTGAACTAACGCTTGCCACATTGGTCAGTCTAGTTTATGAGATATAAAATACAATAAAAATATCCATTTTTCTATATTTTGGTCGATTTAGATGGACACTAACAACACTATGGCAGCAACAATGATTTTGTTCTGTATATGTTAGTCTATATATGTGCCGTGTGCAACAAATACTTTAGCTCTATAAAATCGCTATATCTATATCTATATTTGCGAATGTCTGTCTGTCTGTCTGTCTGTGTTCTATAGAAATTCACAGGGGACCATCTAGATGGCACCAAAGGGGTCTACTAGGGGAACTTTTTACTAGAAAGATACTGGTGCGGGTTAGGATTTTCTAAAGTGACGCCGTTGTTGTCAGTGGCAGAAAAAGGGGAGGGGTAGAACAAAAATTTGTCGCCGATTGCCACGAAACTTATATATAATCATCCCCATGATATAAGGAATCTGATGGTGTGGTTTAAATATGCCAAAAGTGGCACCGTTCGAGTCAGGCTTGCATGGAAGGGGAGAGGGTCACCAAAATTGATAAACTAAGTTTAGCGCCGAGAGACCATCTAGATGGCACCAAACGGTCTACTAGGGGTAACTTTTTTCGAGAAAGAAATTGGTGCGGGTTAGAATTTTCTAAAGTGACGCCGTTGTCAGGGGCAAAAAAGGAAGACGGGTAGAAACTTTTTTTGCCGCCGATTGCCACGAAAATTTTATATAATCAATCCCATGATATGAGGAATCTAATGGTGTTGTTTAAATATGTCAACCGTGGCGCGATTCGCGTCACGGATGCACGGAAGAAGAGAGGGGCACCAACATTTCCACCAAATTGATATTATTTTCCATGATACAAGGAATCTAAGTGTGCGATTTAAAGACACCAAATTGCTGTCGTTTGATGAAAGATTGTGGGATGGGCACTCAATTTGATAAGAATGGGGTTAGTAGCCGATTGCCACCACACTTATACAATATCACCCCCATGGTATGATGAGTCTAATGATGTGCCTTAAATCTGTCAAAAGTGGCATTATTCGAGTCAGGGTTGAACTGAAAGGCAGAGGGGCACCAAAATTGATACGCAATCATTTTAGCGCCAATTTTCACCAAAGTGATATGTATTCTTATCCATAATACGAGGAGTCTTACCGTGTGATTTAAAGATGCCATGTTGGTGCTGTGGGTGAAAGATGGGAGTTAGTGGGCACAAAATTTGACCAAAATTGGTTTAGTCGTCAATTAGTACCAAACTTATCAATAATCATCTCCATGATACCAGGAGTATAATAGTGTGGTTTAAGGATGTCACAAGCTGTCAGACGTGGGGTCATTCGGGTCAGGATGCATAGAGGGTGAGAGGAACACAAAAAAGATGAACAATATGTTTAGCGCCGATTTCCACCAGATTGATACATATTCCCCGTGATACGAGAAATCTAATCGCGTTGTTTAGATACGCCAAATTGGTGCCGTTTGAATGAGAGATATGGGGGCCCTAAATTTGATACAAATTTGTACACTCGCCAGTTTTATACAAAAACTTATATAAAATCATCCACACGGTATGAGGAGTCTAATGGGGTGACTTAAAGCTGTCAAAAGTGGCGTAATTCGAGTCAGGGGTGCACTAAAAGAGATATGGGCACCAACAATGATAACAATAAATTTACGCCGATTTCCACCAAATTGATACACATTCTTCTCACTAAATTTGATAAAAATTGTTTAGTCGCCGATTGGCACCAAACTTATAAATATTTATCTCCATGATATCAGGAGTCTAATTGTGTGGTTTAAAGATGTCAGAAGTGGTGCCATTTGAGACAGGGGTGCACAGAGGGTGAGAGAGACACAACAATTGATAAACAATATGTTTAGCGCCGATTTCCACCAGACTGATACATATTCTTCTCCGTGATTTGAGGAATCTAAATAATCGTGTGGTTTAAATACGTCAAATTGGTGCCGTTTGGGTGAGAGGTATGGGGTCCCTAAATTTGATACGAATTTGTATACTCGCCAATTTTCAACAATTTTATATATATTCATCTCCGTAATGAGTCTACGTTTGTGGTTGAATGATGTCAAATGTGGCGCCGCTTGAGTCCCAAATAGGGACAGGCGGGTCACATAAACTACGTTTATTGCCAATTAACATCAAATTCATTCAAGTTCTTCTCAAGTGAATCTAGGAATCAAATCGTGCGTGTTAAAAGCGTCACATTTGGTGCCTAGATATATTTGCAAATATGTCTGTCTGTATGTGTTCTATATATAACTTCACGGGGTACAATCGAGATGGCACCAAGGCGTTCTAACAGTGGTCACTTTTTACGAGAAGACAATGGTGCATTTTAAAATATTAGAATAGCTCATGTTAATATTATAACACAATTGAGTCTGCCCCATTCAATATAGTTTCGACAAAAAAGTTACAAGACATATGGAAATGTATAGAAAGCCTGTTCAACAATAGTGGCCACAGTGTGCCATCAAATATTATTTTTTCTCAGATAAAAGAAAACGGAGTCAGTGGCACATGACTTTTCAGGATCCTCCAATATTGACATCTGACAAGGTTATATCTGCCCAATATACAGAGGATATCTTTCGTGTTTTAGAACAGACTCATCGCCTAACAAAAACAACTCAAATTATCGCTGTGTCGGGCACATGTAGCTGATACAGTCGCACAGCAATATTTCTTTTAAACTGAGAATAATTAGCCAGTATATAGCACCATGAACAGAGGAGCACATGGACATTTCTATAAAACATCTGTATCTTCATGGGGATATGATAACCAGGCGTCCTCAACATCTTAGTAAAACCCACTAGATTGCTTAATACATCTCTAGATAAAACCCAGTTGTCGTCTTTTATTTTTGCGAACTACTGTGTTTATGATGTTCATGTTATAACGTCTGAAGTATACGCAGGTGTAAATAAATAAATAGTTCTTTATTGGTGGGACGGATTAATCGCGATAAACAAAATGACAATCACTCCGATCCGACAAGGTGGGCTACTACTTATATTCCGTGTGTAAGAATCATGTTTTGTGATACTATTTGGATATATAATTTATGAGAATATGTGTAACGCTTTCAACAGGAGTATCCTCTATTCCCACCATATATCCACAATATACTGAGGGTTTCACATCACTTTAACCTGGGCAACGCCGGGTAACCCTGCTAGTATTAATATAAAATTACATGTTATACATAAAATGTGTTTTTGTTGTAACTGGGGGTTTGGAAGCATGAGGACATCTTTAACAACGCTCCGGTGGCTACGGATGCGGTCACATTAATAATGATTTGGTCCCATTAGAATCATTCATAAAAGTGTATGTTGTCGTTGTCATAAATATGTATGTTTTCTACCAAAACATGTTCGGGGGAGCGGTAGCTAAAATCCAATATGTGGCAAACCATTCACAATTTATGTCAAATTCTCTCTACATGTGATGTCCAGATAACTATTGAGCCTTTTGAATACTACAGTTGGTCATGTGTTGTTTATGACACATATTTTAGTACTATAAAATCGATGTTAATTCATGTAGCATTACCTGTTATCAATAAAATATGTTGTTGTTGTGACTGGGGGTCTGGAAGCATGAACACATCTCTAATACTCTAATAAATTAAACGGTATATCTGGACAAACCTTTTAGTAAAAGATTCATATTGGGTCACATAAATATCAATTAGAAAATGTTTTAAAGCTCGTTATGAAAAATATGTAATTTTTGGACAAAAAACGTGTTGGGGGGGGGGGGGGTAGCTAAAATCCAGTATCTCGCAAACCTTTCAAAATTTCTGTTAAATTCTTTCTGCATGTGCTTGTCAGATAAATGCTACACCATATGAATTAAATATTTCGGCATTATTTCAATATCCATGTGAATGATAAAGTTTGAAAACAAAATATTTTTGTGAAAAAGTGCGATTTTTCAGCAAAAAATAAATGTTTCGGCTCCAAATGGCATGAAAATCCAAACTAACCAACACTTATTTCAAATCAAGTAGAGGTATTGTATTATGTAGCAGTTGTAAAACCAACAATGCTGGCAAATAAGTTAGGATATAGCCGCAGGGGTTGCTTTACCAAAATCGTTAATTTCTGGAAAAAGTCACTGGTGGGTAAGTTTCATCGTCGATTTGACAATAGCCACCACCAATTCCGTTACTTTTCACTTCATTTTCGTAAATAGTATATATTTCTCATTCCAAAAAATGGGTTTCAACTTGCTCTACAGTGGGTATGGGTACCCGACCACTTTTGACGTTTGGACACTGCACTAATATATAACAAGCAATATTGGATTGAAACCAGATAATCCATAACCACCGAGAACATTTTTGAATGAAACTAGTGACTGTGGTCAACGAATCGTTCTCGGTTCAAAATGGTAATATATAACAACATCGTGAAAAACTTATTGTGTAGGCTATATTTTAGTGTAGACCCATTCTATTCACGATGTTGTGATGTTATATGCATGGTACTTGACATAATTATATGTTGTCTATATAGTTACATGGGAATCGATTTGTATTGGGGTGATTTGATGGATTATTATTTTTGCTTGGATCGGAGGTCCCATTTAAAGTTCAAACATATGCCAGGGTACCTATGCATACGCAACGATAAGCATATAACTGCCGTTTTTGCGGTTGTGAAGGTGGTTATTGATACGATCTGGCCCAAAAATAGATTCCAGCTATCTCACAGGTCGAATTACATGTAGTCCATGCTTCTTTACCGATTCACGATCTCCCAATGCAAAACATAGTTCTCTCAATGTTTTACATATAAGCCGCTCAATGAAATATTGGGACCAAATATATTAATGGTTTAGGATTGATCAGTTAAAGAGGTAATCTGATGATGCCCAGTTCGTCTTGGCGCAATGTTAACTTATGTTTAAATCAAGGAAATAGCGTGCAACAGCGGAATAATGGTGGGTCAACTTTTGGTGGTCTCTTTGCCATTTCTGGACTTGATGTGTATCATTATCATTGAAATTATCAAAGCTAAATATATCGGTAACGAACTGAAATCGGAAACCGCCTAGAAAGCGTACCATTAGTGATCACATTCGTAGTCAGCTTTTTAAATTGAATGGATCACAAATGTAACCAGATTTTCTATGGAAGTTTGAAGAAGTGTGCAGCATGCGCCCGATGACGTCATATATAGATAATCGATATCATATGATAAGCATGGGAGAGCCATGCAAGTTTAAATGGTTTCCGAGTTAAAATAAGAGTATGCGAACAGTAACCATGATGGAAATTTGTTTTCCACCTCACGTGATTTCACTCGGTCCAGAAAGCCTAACATAGTTGGAACTGATAAACGTAGAATTACTAGGATTTCTAGGATATTGTGTTAATTACAAGACAATACGTTTAGAATCATATTCTCAATTGTATAATCGCCCGATGCATTCACAGAAAGTCTCTGATGGCCAACCATTGAAGCGATAATTGAATATTTGCATTACAACTGTCCGTTATATCTGAAATTGAGTGCACAAAGGAAGTAATATATAATGCTTGAACTAACGAAAATGTAATTGTTATGGAATATACCTGATGGAGGAAGACTCGGGGCTGAAAGCTTCGATCATCGAGGTGAAGCTTTATTACTTCTATTTGGGCGAGAGTTTAGTTTAATTTTATACATGTATGCCATACGTGTATTAATATATATTTAAAATATAGTATCATGATTACTTTTGTAGGATTTGCTCTGGGTGCGGTTGGATATCTCAGCCTAGATCCATACAAGGAATTGGTGAAAGCTATGCGAAGTCTATCATACCATGATCGACGTAGTCTGGAGAGTAGAATAATCACCCTGGTGGGCAGCAGTGATACCAAGGCTTTTATTGTTTATGCCATGTCAGGCGGTGCATTGACGGTGGTGACACTGATATACAAATTTGTACAGGAGCAGAAGAACGCGAGAGAGCAATAGTCCAAGCAAGGCAGATGGGATGCAACATCATGAGTTCCATTTATCAAAAGTGAATAACCCTACATAATTATGGGGAACGTATATATAGGGGACAAAACATGCATTAGATCGCGATGTCCTCGTTCACACTTGCGTGTATTAACCAGGTCCTACTAAAAGCCGACCGCACCCGTCCGCACCTCCACCAGGGGTCCGAGCGTGATGGGGTATGCACTGTCGTGCAGAATAGACATGTATATACCAAAGTTCCAATCCCGAAGTCGATAGCTCAAGCGGACACGGCACTGTTAAACCCTAACTTGCGGCCGGTTCCGTCAGGTACGCAAAATAAAAACAAACCGATGTCAATTGGATCAGAGAAACGGGGTGTTCAAATTGGCTGTGGTCGCTAACAAGTAACACTCCAGTAAAATGTCACTGTATATATATTTAAGCGGATGAAAAACTTATCGCAGTAAATTTCCAAACGGAATTACCCATGATTAATGTTGATGTAATTCAGAAATGTGTCGTAGTGATTTCTCCAGAATCAGCTTTCTTTAGTTTATCAAACATAAGTGATGCAAATATGCTGATTATTCATACACTATCAGGTATTGTGCAATAATTTGTTTATATCCGTGGCACCATTCAGACGGTGAAAGGGAATATATTAACAATACACTAACTTTATTATATTTATCAGTGCAACAAAAAAGACCCAAAAGTACTTGCGCGCAATGATAGTTGTAGTCCGCTGCATAGTAACTATAAGGACGCCGCTTTCTTCGCATCGCTTCGCAGTACACATTTTTTTTCCACGAACGGTGTGAAAGCCAATAAAAGAGTAATAAATAAATATCCAAATAAAGACAATGCACAAATTAAATAAACATTCCCAAGCTGTTTGCATAGTATAAATTTTGTCGTATTTGCGACGTTTCGTTTCGAAATGCATGGCTAAACTTACACAACTTTTTTGTTTTCGTTTCATTTATTTACATTTTCACACCTCATAGGGCCGGGTCGACCATAATAATTATGTCTTATGGTTGTCGAAAGGTCACGGGAGCTTGGAACTTGATCAAATTAATCAACAACTGCCTTAATGAGGCTAATTGGCAATGTTTAGGTCATAATACTGGGCTAAAATTTTCTAATTTAATTAAGGAAGTTATTGATCAAGTTCCAAACTCCAATGGTATTGGCAAGACCGTCACAAGTCCATGCAATGCATGGTACCGTACATTATAATTTTCTGTCATGTCAACAATTTAGAAATTATATATACACTGTAATGAAATTTTTAATTATTGTTTACAAATAGTCCCAAACATTGGACCCAGTCCCCTAGATCATGCCATGAATCTCTACTCTGGCTGGGGCCCGTGTCTACGACGTCAGCCAGAGTAGAGATTTGTGGCATAATCTACCAGTCCCCGTGAGAAAACCGCAGCAGATTTTTTCCCATTCGTCCCATGCAGCATGTTTCTTCGCCGCGTTTCAGTGTAATGATATGTTGCAAAGTGTTACGAAGTGTAAGTTGTAACCGGTACGTGTTACAAATAATATAAAGCCTTCATAAGAAAACCGCAGCATATTTTGAAGACTCATCTCAATTTGCAGAGATATGTTACAAAGTGTTACAAAGCGTTACGTAAATGATTTATGAGATCCACTTAGACCACTCGCAGACAGTTGTTACAAATGATACAAAGTCCCTGTGAGAAAACCGCAGTATATTTTTTTCATATCATCCGAGTGTAGTGATAAGTTATGTTACAAAGTTTTACGAAGCATTACGTTGTGTGATTTCTGAGATCCACAGAGACCACTCGTTGATGGGTGTATGCAAATGATGTAAAGTCCCTATGAGAAAACTTATGGATATTTCTTCAACTCGACTCAGTGTAGTTACGAAGGTTTATGTGATTTATGAGATTCCACATATCGATGTACCGCTCGTAGACGGGTGTTCAAATTATTGTTCAATGCGAAGCTCCCAAGTCCCCACGAGAATAACAGCAGAATTTTGCGACGATATTTGGCATATCCATTTAGCAAGGCATATGTGGGAATGTTACCCAATCCTGTTTTTAATAAATGTAATTTCTATATTTCATAGAAAACACAAAGTGACAAACATGACGATGATCAACCACGGTGATGAGAATTAACTTTAAAATTATAGAATTACTGATTATCGCACGTTAATGAGTCCCAGTAAACATGGAAACTAAAATGTGTGTTCCTCTTCCAATATTCTGCTGATAATGTTATTATTTCGTCGAATGTTTATTAATTTTACGAATCATTATCGGCCATGTTTGTGCTCCGTCCTTGACATTCGCTTCGGGGAAAACCCAACTCGATCATTTGATCGATATTATACGGACGGAAATGGGGCGAGTTGGCTTCGGCCCGAGTTGTCACAGTTCCTAACCGGACAGTGAGTCTGTTTCGGCCCTTTATTTGAGAACATATAGTTCCTTGCTTCAACCGTCTTTGAAGGGCGAAAATGTTTTTAAAATCAACATTTAACAATTAATGGTATAATTATAAGGACTAATCGCGGTTTCCCAATGTAATTACACAGTCTAAAGGCATATGCCGAATCACAAACTCTTATAAATCGCGATTTATAGGTTTGTGATTCGGCATATGCCTTTAGACTGTGTAATTACATTGGAAAACCGAGATTATTCCTTAAATACAAGTAGCACCATTCAGACGGAGAAAGGGAATATAATAACAGTAAACTAACTTTCATATATAATCCGACCCTTCTTTCGTTGCATACCATTATAAAATAAGACCTATTGTTTAATATAGTAAAACTAAGGTTTACAATAATTAAAACAATATATGTCTGTATCTGTATGTTGTTTGGTGTAGAAACCTTGGCTTGGCTGTATAGGTGTACCGTTGGACGACTTAAGTCGTACGTTGATGGCAGCGGCCGACTAAACACTCGGAACCTATCGCCCTCGAAAAATTATGAATGAAAAGGCGCGTCAGAATAAACCTTGGTTCGACAACGAATGCCGAGAGCCGAGAAAATACTTTAACCGAATCAAGCGTATGTAACTATGTATGACGTTAATAAAACAGATTATAATAAGGCGATGTTAAAGGACGCCAGCGCAAGCTATAAACATATCATGGATAGACAAATAAAGCAAACGCGAGAGACAGAAATATCAGAACTTCGGGAATTCAGTAAGTATTCCGGAAAGTCTTTTTGGTTCAAACTTGACTCGATGTGTTCCGATAATCGGGCTAAAAAGAGGAGAAGTAATATCACTATTGAAAACTTTGAAGAACACTTTAAGTTCCTGAATGCAAATATAGACCATTCAGATATCACCAGGTATGTCGATGCGGATTTCGACGCGAATGACAATTTGTGTCTAAATAGTGCTATATCCGAATATGAAATTCACAATGCCATAACTAAACTAAAGAATGGTAAGGCAGGGGGGGGGGGGTGCTGATCAAATTATCAACTAATATATCAAAGCCTCAGAAGATACAATGATAAGCATCTACGTACGTTTCTTCAATCTAATCCTAAACACTGGGTTATTCCCAAAAGACTGGGCACTAGGATTAATACAACCCATATACAAAGGGCTGGAGATACAAATGAACCCTGACCTTACAGAGGTATCGCACTTTTAAGCTGTTTTGCAAAAACTGTTTACCTCCATTCTGAACAACAGGTTGACTTCCTTTGCAGAAGATAATGAATCGATAAGTAAAGCACAAATGGTATTCCGGAAGGGTCATTCCACTGTAGATAATATATTCATATTACATGCCTTAATAAATATATACCTCAAGAGCGGTCGAAAACTATATTGCACATTCATTGACTTCCGCAAAGCATTCGATACGGTATGGAGAGATGCACTGTGGCTCAAGCTTATACAATCAGATATAAATGGTAAAGTACTACGAGTTATACGGAGCTTGTACACGAATATTAAGCTATGTGTACACAATAATAATGGTCAGTCAGGTTTCTTCATAAACCAGGTAGGTTTATTTCAAGGAGAGACAATGTCTCCCTTTTATTCTCTTTTTTCGTAAATGATTTACAATGTTTTTTGAACGATTGTGCTATTTTGAACCTGAATTTTTTAGATGAGAAATATTGTGAACATATTGGATGTTTTATTAGCATATTATGTTTGTTATATGCCGACGATACGATTATCTTGTCAGATTATGAGGACAATATGCACCGTGCTCTTTTAGCCTTTGCTGACTACGCCGAGGCATGGAAAATTGAAGTGAATACTCTCAAGACCAAACTCATTATATTTACGAACAAATTACCAAGAAATATTCCCATATTTATATATAGAGGGCAAGAAATAAAATGTGTAAAGGAATTTAAATACCTTGGTATCAAGTTCTTCTACAATGGGAGATTTTACCAATCTCTTAAAGATACCACAATTACCGCAACGAAAGCAATGTACGGTCTACTGAATCGAAATCGAAAACTGAGGTTACCTTTAGATATCTTATTCAAGTTATTCGATGCTATGGTTATGTTAATTATGTTATATGGAAGTGAAGATTGGTGCTTTGAAAAAGTTCAAATCCTCGAGACGCTCCATTTGAAATTTTGTAAAATAGTTACCTCAATGAAATCTAGTACGCCTAATTACATGGTTTATGCCGAACTTGGTAGATATCCTATATTGATTGAAATAAAATCCAGGACACTAGCATACTGGTCGAAGCTAGTTTCACACGAAGGATCGGAGCTAGCCAAGAATATATTTCTTTTACTTAGATATATAAATGAGAGGGATACAAACATGCAAAATAAGATGAATTGGGTATGTTTTGTAGAAGGAATTCTACATGACCTACACATGGAACATTTGTGGACAAACCAATCAGCGCTGAGCAAAGTTGAGAAACATAAAATCGCTACTGATTAAGTAGTTACCTTCTCTGTACATCCCTCCTGTGTCAGGAGAACCGTCCTTATGGGCGGACGTAACCACATCTTCTTGAGCATATAGGTTTGATACCCGGTATGTGTATACATATATATATTCAGTCTGCAATAAATTATCTACAAGTAGTGTCAAGTATAACTTGTGGCTGTCACTGACTGCCGGGGTCCACAGGCGGAGCTCTTAGACCAGTTTTCTTCTTGGACAGGATACGGAGACGAGCATGGTGTAGTTGGTAACACAGGCCTCTGGCGATGGATTCAGTCAAGTATTAGTTTCAAGAGGTAATGGTTTTGTATATTGGGGTTCAATCCAGCTTGGTTCAGAGTTTCTTTTATGGCTGTTATGAAGCGGCTTCTTACAGCATGGAGACTTTCACAGGTTACAATGAAGTGGAGTATGTCCTCAGGTTCTTTGTTGCAGAGTTGACAGATATCAGTGGTAGTAGATTCAAATTTAGCTTTTTGTCTTTGTAAAATATATGTGCCTGTTGACATTTTCATTTTATGTGCTGCCATAGTATGAGCGCAACCTCTTTGACAACCTGAATGCTTCTACTTCATCCCGTGCCATATTTTACAGAGCCATAAAGCAGTCCATGAAAATTAGTAGCTACTTAGTTTATTTGCCATCTCATTTGTCTAACTACCTATCGAAAATTTGAACATCTAATCATAAATTACCAGTAGAAACAAATAGATGGACAAAAGAAACCACCAATTCCGCAGACAATTTAATGTGTGTTTTATGTGAAAACAGCCATTGCGACGAATATCACTTTATGATCCTATGTCAAAAGTTACAAGATTTACGCGAAATCCACATTCCCAAATATTACTGGGAGAACCCTAACATAAATAAATTTCATCGTTTGCTCTCAATTGAATATTTGAGGCTTTTAAAAAAGTTAGCATATTTATAAAATTATCTTTAAAAAGGATACCACGTTAATGTACACTGCATCATGGATTACAATATAATGTTTTGTGTATGTATTTTTGTTGTTATGACTTATATGTTATGGGTGCCTTGTGTATAGTATGTATATATGTTATTGCATGTTCCAACTTAACTGTTGGCTTTGCTAATAAACAATCAATCAACGATCAATTGTTAATGTTGTTGTGGATGTTATCTCACATGCGCTGTCCATGTCATCCAGGTAGTTCCATTCGATGATTGTTGTAACAAAGAATGAGTTCTTATACTCAGCCGTATCTGTCCTTATTATTTCATAAGACAGTGAGTTGGTACACTCATGTGATTCAATAAGATTTGTTGTCTCAATTCCTGCTGGGATTTTTTTTTTTTGCAGTAATTTTTCCCTTGTCCTTGCTCCTTGTTGTTAACAAGTCATGTGTATGGATAGCCCCCTCTACTATCATCCTAAGTAGTGTCATCCGTTTCACTTCTTTTCTTATCTGCATTGATGTTAACCCATCTATCAACATCATGGCTGTTACTGCACCCTTTTCTCTGTCTTTATAATTGTTGATACTGAATCTTGCAGCTTTTTTGAACCCTTTCGATGTTGTCGATGTTCTTCTGCGAGTATGGGTCCCATATTTCTGTGCGTATTCGAGTGTGGATCTTAGCATGGACTTGTAATGCAGTTTCTTGTGCTTCGTATCGGTTTTGCTGATGTTTTGGTTTCCTTAGGTGCTGTTGGCTCTTTTGACAATTTTGTTGATATGGGATGATCAGGTTAGGTTGTTGGTAAAAGTTAGTCCTAGATATGGTGTTCGTCTACTGACTGGAGGATCTGGTTGTCTAGTTGGTACAAGTGGATTGATTTATTCTTAGTATACATGACATAGCATTTTGAGATGAAATGCATCCCCAAATGGGTCGACCCATTCTCTTGCAAAGTGATGTCTTGCTGTTGTGCATGGTGGTCGGACTGGTCCCTGATATGTCTGTAGAAGAGGCAATCGTCTGCAAATAATTTTAGCTCTGAGATTACGGCTTTCGTTATGTCGTTCACGTGCTAAAGGCATAGCAGTGGTCCAAGTAAATTATCGCTGCGGGACACCTGACTCTACTGGTACGTACATTTGGTGACGCTTCTCCTTCGAGTACCACTATCATCTCTTTTTGTGAAAAATATTCCAACCATTTGTGGGTTGTGCCATTTATGCCGCAGTTCTGTAGTTTGCCCTTGTGTGGCACCTTATCGAAGGCCTTTGAAAAATATGTTCGTATATTTATGTCCAGTTTTTGTAGAAGATCCTCTGCGACGTTGACTAACTGTGTGACGCATGAGTGGTCGGATCTGAAACTATGTTTTTTGTCGGTCAGTATTTTCTGTTCATCCAGGTGGTCTCTTATGCGCCTGCAAATGATGTGTTCTAACATTGTGCAGGATACTGGTGTAAGTGAAGTGACACCGGGCGGTAGTTCCCTAGGTTGTGTACGTCACCTTTTTTGTGGATGGGAGATATGTTTGCACTGCGCCAGTTAGTTGGCAGTTCTCTTGTGTCCAATGATAGTTGAAAGATTGCTGTGAGAACAGGAGCTATGTGGTTGGCGTGCATCTTGAGAACTTGTTCGGTATACAGTCTGGGCCTGGGGCTTTGGATGTTTTTATATCCTTTAGGAGTTTGTATACACATTCCTCTTTGATGTTGATGTCTGCGATTGCCAGTATACCGCTTGGTGGTTTTACTGTTGTTTAATACAGATTGGAATTGATTATTCATTAGAGCTGCTTTCTCTGCGCTGTTGTCCGTGAGTGTGGTATCCTTTTTGAGAGGTGATATCCCAGTAATGTCCCTCTTATTGACAATGGCTAATCTAAAACGGCTATCTGGGTGGTTAATTTACAAAGGTTATTTGGGTTATTAATTACAACGGTTATCTGAGTGGTAAAATGATAGTGAAACCATAGTTTTACAATGGTTAATTTGGTGGTTACCTTGGTTATAACCATGCCTCCGTGATCATTACTATTAATCCATTGTCATTACCATGGTATTATGATGATTACCATAGTTTTACCACCAAAACTACCGTTGTAAATTAAATATTGTGTTTTCACTAAAAGACCGTTGTAAATTTACTATTGTTTTCTTACCATTGCTTCATCACCAAAATAACCGTTGTAAATTAACTATTGTTATTTCACTATGGTAACTACCGTGATTATGACCATAGTTTTACCACCCAAAATACTGTTGTAAACTGAATGGTAAACTATGATAATCACGATGGTTTACCATAGTCAATTAAAATATACCGGGAGTTAGCTTACGCCTTGTGGGTGGCAGTATTATGGTGAACACTGTAATGAAATAAACATGGCATAGTGAATTTACAATAGTGTTTTGAGAATCACATTAAAATAAACCATACACTAGTTAAGCAGGATCCATCAAGTAAACAGCAATTGCTCAAATTCAGTTGAGATTGTTATGTAATTATACTTATTGCTGGTTTATATTTTTAGTCTTCAAGTTCGAAGAGTATACATGTATGGAAGCACATGCCAGCTGGAACTGCTAGCTTGATGCTAGCAATGAGAAGTTTTAACGATGTAGTGTCTGCCTGATAGAAAAAAATCAACGGACTGTCATTTGCAACTCACAAGGAATAAAATTGATTATTGTAGCAATTTTTTGGTGCCGGACTGTCGCATATATTGTATCAGGTTGCGTGACTCGAACTCAGAGTATCGTGAAACCTAGTCACAAGTTTCGACCTGTCACTATACCCAGATCTATTAAACACAATTTCTGATCGTATAAATGCCTCCTCAGTTCGTTTAAAATTGTATTATCCATTGAAGCTAATGGAGACGGAAATACCTGGAATGGAATGTCGATTTTTCAGCCACTGAATCACTTTGGAAAATTCTTGTATTTTGTCCCATGCTTTCTTGAACACATTTAATTTAACATAAGATCTTCGGTAACTGCGATTATCGTCGGATATCATCCATATCCCGAAAACTGTGCTGATTAATACAGATCTACGATTTCCACATCCTCAACCACCAAACTAAGACGGGAATGAGCTTGGGCTACTCGTCCGCATCTTCAACCACCAAACTATGACCGGAATGAGCTTGGGCTATACTCGTCCACAACGCGACCACGAAAAACTTTCACCACACCGTATGTAGCCTCTAAGAGTCAGGCACAAATCTATTTTTGGTTGCAGATATTTCAGCCGCCGTTTGAAGATTATCAAGATCCTGACTGGAAAACTGGTTGTGCTTCTTCTGCAGTAATCTAAATAGAGATGTACATAATATCGTTCTGACTTTATCAAACTGTGCTATGACAATATTGAGTGTGGTGTGCTAAAACTGAAGGCAGTAATAAGTGCGTCACACCACTATCTATAACTGTTAAAGTATCAGTCTATCAGTGTGACTGTCATATGTAGACAAATTGTCCACTTTTTGAAAGCAACTGCAGATTTAGTTCAAAATTATGATGACACTTCCGCAGATTATTTAAAGTAAACTTAGATCTTCTCTTTTTACTCCTGATTTTTATTCTAAGAAAATAATTGGGAAGTTAATTGGGAAGCGTAAGTTAATTGAGCGCCTTCGTGTTACAGATAATGGTCTTCTACGCAGACTTTATCATTGGAATATGCACTCAGCACTGGGCAGTCAGACTCAGTCAGTGTCAGCTGTACCCAGAATTTACGAGTTTTTGCCGTTTGGTGGCTTTTCGATGCTTTTATCCGCTCTCCCAATGCACCTTGGTTGTTATTTGTGTAATGTATCGTCTCTTTTAGTTCATTCAACGTTAATACACCCATGATTGCTGAATATATCACCGTGATTTTTTTTTGACGTTTCTCGTTGTTTGCAAAACCGTTTATTTGTTAACAAATTCAGGCAAGTCGTATGACACAGTGGCGTATGATAACATATGGTAAATTACTAGTGAACTTAGTATATCCTTCGGCTGTACTATGTCGCCAACAATCTCATCCAGTTTCATTACACTTCAATTTCAATTTGGAATGAAATTGTGGGCTTTATATATGTTTTAATATCTCCAGCATAGTAATTTGTAACAGTACAACCACGAAAAAGATGTATTTTTCTTTACATGCGCAACGTCATGCACTGAATATAAATGAGTAGAATATCCGAGAACATGCATTCAATTTCTGCTTATAAAACCCACCCCCTTGGTTCTACTACAAACATCGTGGTAAAATTATACATGGCAGGCTAAAGCCATGTATTATCGTGACCATCATGCATACTATGGTTAATTAATTCATGCAAGATTAATTATGGTATATTTGTGAAATGTATTACTGTTTTGTCACCTGTTTGGCAAAATTGCAAAAGCCCCATTGAAAGAATAAAATATTATTACCATTGTAATTCTATGATACACAGTGTTATTATTATGGTATACAGTACCATATTACACAACATTATAACTATAATATACGATATTACGTACATTATTAAATACTATGTATCATTCGTAGCACTCCTGGGACTTTTACTGTAGTATGCTGTGCTAATACTATTGTATTCCATGAGACACCATATAGTGCATTACAGTATAACTATAGTATACTATAGTACAGTATGAAATTATATACGACAAACATATAGTACTCCTGGGACTTTTACAATGGTATATATGCATATTTTGTGGCAATACTACAATATGCCATATTATACTGTAATACAACAAATATACATAGCACTAACAGTGTTTCCCATCGTTGCCTGGGTTAAAGATGTGAACCCCTCTGCCGTGGAATGCTCAACCACATCATTAGATTCCTCATATCATGAAAATGATTTTGTTATCCTTCGTCCCATTTTCCTCTCTTCTGATTGGCTGAGAGTGCGTCACGTGGCGGGCCGCAAATCACTTGTTACCCTCGAGGGTAACATTTCGACAGTTGTTGGCCGTTCATCGATTACCAATAAACAAAGCACTACGAAGAACTCAACGTGCAGAGATATAATAATTTCCGAAAATACTCAATTTATAAACCCCACTGTTTCGTAACAACCGCGAACTGTGGTGTTCACCAATTTGCATAATTGTTGTTTTTAATTTGCAATTAAAGCACGCCATGTATAAATGGTTTTATTACGGACATAAGTCCGTTATAAGGTGTAATGTTCCTATTGGACCTTTTTATATCAATGATAAACACCGTGGAAATTAATAGATAAACCTTATTGCACAGTTGGTATGTACTGCAGAGGATTGCACACTCGATGTACATACGTTATTAATACGTTTAAAATAGCATCTCTTTAGTGTGATCAATGTGATCAATTGACAATTTCCTTTGGGCAATACATTCCTCAGACTTCACGAGAATACCATTTTGTCGCGTAACAGTCTGTAACAGTTGTCAATTTATTTTTGCACCACTACCACGTGTTAGTTTCACGTTTTAGCGTTCTCGAAATTAGCACGTCTACCTGCGTCATTACGCTCATTTAAAACGAAACAGAATATTTCGCCGCATGGCCACTCTACTTCGAAATTGCTTTACTCCTCTTTCCGTGAACCTATTCCCACCATTCGACTAGCAAACTGACCGGACAATGATGGGTGTGTGATCCGAATTGTGAATGTTTTATATACTAAAAAGCGAGGATTCCAACATAAAATTTATTCTTCGAACTGGATTAAAGAATATACGCATTTAGGCCTGCCATTAAGGAGTTTCGTGTGTACTACAAAACAGTTGCCACCCTTTTTCGTGAGACACGGGGATTTGTCGCCGCTCTCGTCCTGGAATGTCACCATCGGGCCTGGCGGCCCTCGGGTGACATTCCAGGTCTCGAGCGGGCGACAAATCCTCGGAACTCACTCAATCGCGGACGACAACTGTATAATGTATACGTCTGGTGGTATTCGGCGACTAAACAAATTGTTATCAAATTTAGTGCCCCCGCGGTCGCTCGTCAAAACGGCACCAATTTGGCGCCGTTAAAACACGCGATTAGATTCCATGTACCATGGAGAACAATGAGTATTAATTTGGTGGAATCGGGGCTAAAATATATGTTTTATCAATTTCGGTTCTCCTCTCCCCTTCCGTGCACCCCTGACTCGAACGGCGCCATTTATAACATATTTAAAATACACCATTAGTTTCCTCATATCTTGAAGATGATTATGTATACGTTTGGTGGAAATCGGCGACAAACATTTTGCTGCCCCTCCTCATGTTCTGCCCCTGACAACAACAGCGTCACTTTAGGAAATTCTAACCCGCACCATTATCTTTCTCGGAAAAAGTTACCCCAGCTAGAAACCTTTGGTGCCATCTAGATGGTCCCCCGTGAATTCCTATAGAACACAGACAGACATACATTAGCAAATATAGATATAGATTATACTGTAATACAATTTAACTATAGTATAAAACAATAAAGTATGAAATACTATGCACATTGAGCCACATTCATATTCATCCTGAGACTTTACTATATTATATCGTGGTATTACTATAGAACATCAAAATATTACCATAGTATGCCATGGAACATTATGTAACTAGTACATGTATAGTATAATAAGCACTTAGTTGATGCAGTGTACCAGATAATCATGCGTTCAAGCTGTACATGTAAATCGAAACATGTGGCTTATTTTGGTTGCGAACTTACATATTCACGATAATCTCCATGTTGTATATAAAACAAAGTAGATATAAATATTGTCTATTTATATTGTTATATGATATCGGGACCCTCTATCGAATCGGATGGGGGAGCCGTCATTAAAATAAAAAAAACATCCCATAGTATTACTATAGTAAATAGTATTTCAATAAGTATCACTATAGTTTTAATAACACAGTAACACTGTGGTTCTACTATGTATAGTGACAACATAGTTTTACTATAGTATTTATATATTACGAACAGTACTGTATTGTTGTAGTAATAGAAAGTCTCAGTAAATAGAATGGCATCATTTTGCTATAGTATTAATTGGTAATAATATAGTAGAAGTATAATACTAATTTAGTAGAAGTATAGTATTACTATAGTATTATTTTGATTACCTAATATGGTATTACTATAGTAAACGTGTCCAAAGTACCATAGTATATGTTTACTATAGCATTATAAAAACACCACATAGTATTACTAAAGTAACAATATAGTATTTCAATAGTACTGAAAATTATCACTATAGTTTTAGTATCATGGTAATAATGTGGTTTTACTGTTGTGACAATATAGTTTTAATATAGTATCTATGTATTACAAATAGGGTACCGTATTACTATAGTAATATTATACTAAACAATGATCAGACAGTCCCCATAAATAGAATGCCACAATTTTACTATAGTAGTAACTGGTAATACTATAGTAGAAGTATAATACTGCTATAGTATAAGTATAGTCTTACTATATTATTATTTGGAGTATGAAATCTGTTATTAATAAAGCGAAAGTGTCAAAAATGCCATAGTATATTTTTACTATAGTATTCTTACTATATTATTTTTATAAGGGAGTGATCAAGACAATTCAAGGTATGATAATACAAGTATAGACCACCGTCACTAAGTAACTGGGGCCTGTTGCATGAAGCAATGTCATAAGATTATCTTAAGATGGACTTAATCTATGATCTAAGGTGGATCTTATGATGTAACTTTTCCGTTTCAAGAACGCGTTTCACAAAACAAGATTAAGTCCTACTTAAGTAGTAATTTAAGTTCGCGCGCTTTTAGACTGGCTCTCGACAATTTATTACAGCTATGCACAGAAAATGTTGGTTCTGTGTGTGTTATATGCCTAGGTACAGTGTCTGGTGACAGATACTAGGGCGTGTCTAAGAATAATTATGATATTTTAACGCAAGGGCGATAATCAGTATACTGACTGGTGCATACTTAACTGCACGAGCGCGCTTTTTAACTGTGTTTTCGCGTCAGACCCCATCCACACATAGCTGCATGCTTCCAATGCCTATTTTATACAAACGTATCGAGCTCAAATATATTATTTCCGTTATTAAAGGGACTTATACATCCTAACTCAGAATGTGAACCTTCACCCATATAACATGCCATTAAAGCGACGCGAGACATATGTTCGCTCCTTTCAATGCTGATATTAGGTTCTAATACATTATACGTCTTTGAAGCATCTATAATACCAGGAAATCGAATATGTCGCCAACACGGCCTACACATACAATACACCACAATGGAAGCACTGAGCTAAACGCTCTTTATTGATTGCCAACATTCATGGAATACTAACACAAAACGCTCTTTATTTATATTGCTATAATGTGAATAGGACTTCATATCGTGCTCCAAATAGACTTATTTCCAATCTGAGACATACTTGTAGAAACCATATATAAATGATGTTAGTGCCATTTGCTCTGGTTCTGTTGCAAATGTGCTAAACGCCTGTTATAATTAACAAACTGCGTATGAACTTCGAAAGTACGTTGAACGACATTCTGCATACATGTTTTAATAGAAACCAAATCAACGACTTCTAATAAAGAGCGTTTATAATTAACAACACATGAACAGACGGCCGGTTCACAGGCCCCTGGGGAAAATTACTAAATACCAATATAGACTATACCACTGGTATATTGGTATTTTAGTAATTCCCCCAGGGGTCTGTGGGCCAGTTCACAGTGATATTATATGTTCGTTCGCGGATCCCGGTGTGCCCGCGCGGTCCGTATACTATATACATGCTATATATCTTTTTATTTCATAGTTAATAGATTATGATAATATACATAATAATAATAATAATAAAATAACACATATTATGTATTATTATCTTGTTGATATATATACGGGGTACATATACAATACATTTTTACAATCAAATTATAACATAATAATATAGAAAGGCAAGTAAATAATAATAATAATAATAGCTGACATAAGCATTTATAAAAAAAATGAGTATAAATCATTCACTATTATCCTCGATGTGAAAATGTTCGGACTAATTGTCTCAACATGATTATTGTCTACAGTGCGATTGGGTGATTTGAATCGCAAATGATGTTCAACTCTATGTAAATATATTCTTTTTGTAACAGCAATTAGAAATGTATATATTTAGTCCGGTCTTGGCGGTTTACAGTTAGTAGCGGACACCCCGCCAATCTTGCAACCAATGGCCACGTCACTGCTATAGCTTACCAGTTGGTTATTAATTACTACCATTTCTGAAACACCCCTCCGTGCTAGCAAGGTGTTATTCAGTTAAATGTGTTTATAATAATATATACATGAACTAGATCCCATCCACATTTCGGACCAACTGCGGATCACAACGTAGGTCTTAACTTTAAGATTATCTTATGACACCTCACACCAGTCTTAAAGTTAAGACCAAAGTTAAGACCATCTTAGGTTAAGACTTTGTTCGTGAAACGCACTTATGACTGAAGTTTGAACTTATGACCATCTTAAGTCCCAACTATGTCATAAGTTGCCTTCATGAAACAGGGCCCTGGCCTCCTGCTTAGAATGTACACTAAATCTGATCATTTATTGGACCATATCCTTTTATACTCAACGGAATATATGCAACAAATGAATGAATTTGAGCCATGCATTAGTGCAAAATACAGTCGTGTTCTCTATGAACAATGGAAACAATATGGTCATTACAATGAAAATTATTTTATGACTGGAGTCTGTCCCCCTTTTAACCGCATCCTCATACTATATTAGTTTTGCACTAATACATGGCTCAAATTTATTCATTTGTTGCATATATTCTGTTGAGTATTAAAGGAGATGGTCTCATATATGGTCGGATTTAATGTACACTACCCCTTTAAATGTTAAGAATGTATTAATATATGCAGTGAATAACCCATTTTGTTGCCCATTCCTGGTGTATTCAGTTGTTTCTGGCCATTTATATATCTCGTATATTTTGATAATCTTTTATCCTATTTTTATTACATTCTGGTCGTTAAATAATTATCATTCATTCTCGCTCATTACCGTCGTCTTCTATCTTATATAACGCTCGTACACGTTTATTTATATGTGATCATACAATGTAGTTTAATTTTGATTGTCGTCTCCAATTCCGGTATACACCATACCCCAATTAAAGCTAACTTGTCATACATACAGATACACGATTGTTGGTTCTCATTGTCAGCATAATTTATGCATAGTTGTAATTTCAGTTTGTCGTTGGATCTATATGGTAACACCAGATAATAGAGGCCTCTCAGGGGAAAAATCATGACTTGAATGATACCGAATTAGTCCTTAATTTCTGTAATATATCTGGGTAAGACGATTTCTGTAATATTTCTGGGTCACCTGTTGGGTAAGAGCGTATTTAAACACACACGGATAAAGGTATATGACCATGAAAAAGTGCATTTTCAGCTTTGTAAAGTTATTTCGTTGAATTCATTCCACCACGGAAGAAACAAAACAGCTGATCGACTAGATCGAAACTCTTAGAAACGATTGTGGATCTGTCTGTTTGTCCTTGTTGAATTGATGCTGCCAGATACATACGTATTCCATACTAATACTTTCGATGCACTGTTTTCTTCTGCATCAATCCGTAAAATTCATTAACTGTTTAGTTCGTCGCAGGTGTTTGACTATATCTCTATCGTGACTCAGGCACAATTAGCACCCATGGAATTGGCAACCACAATATTCGTAAGTCGTTTTCAATTCTTCACAAAATCCATCCAGTCTGTTTTTTGTACATGCAAGCTTTTTTTCACGTAAATTCAAGGTATGCGTTTTTTTTACTTTATCCCTGTAAATTATCCATCCATACAACTGAATTGAACTTTTGCTGTATTGATCTTGATAATTAGATTTTGGAGCTAGCGCTATGGATGTTGTGAGAAAACTTATTTGTCTGGTAAATGTATGTTTATCTTTGAAACTTATTTTTTCGATCCACTGTCCTTTGAAATATACCGAAAATGGTGTCATTTTAACATTTGGCGGGAAGCCAAGTTTTATCATCTGTGATGATTTCTACTTTGACTCGTACCTGGCTCATATGTGAAACACTACGGCGCTATCGCTCTGTGACGTGCCCTCCCATAAGAATTCTGACCGGAGATTCACAAAATGGCGATAGTCCGTACCGGTCTATAATAACGACGTCCAAAGCAGAGCGATGGCAAGGTTTATAGTCCGGGGACCAGTCAAATTTCTACTCAACTTGATTCTGACAGATGCGATAGTAACGTAGTGGAATTGATCAACAGCTCCGAATAGTTTGAATTTCATCACCCGAAATCATTAACCCCTGGTTGTATACTTCCTGTTGCTTCAATTATAAAGTTCCCGAACTTGATGCAAGCTTGATGCAAACTGCTGACATCGCACCGACAGTACACCGACAGTTCACCGACAGTTCACTGACAGTACTCCATTATCTGTTTCCTGAAGATAAAAACTGTATTGAGCTGCTTGTCATTCCAAGAAGTTACTTTATTATACGACAGATTGAATAATCCACACCATAATATCAGGGTATGGTCTGTGATAATACTGATTCTCTGCCTTATTGAAAAGTGAGGGAACCATCATTTTTCTCACCTTCAACTTGCTTCAAGACCAACTGTTTTATGTAATGCTACTAACTTGATCGGTAGAAAGTTGAGACTCTCCAACACCTTGATATGGACATCGTCATCTACATACAAATATGTATATACATAACTTTTGATACAATATACAGTAATGCTCTAAGTAATCGACTCCTTAACCACAGCATAATTATGGGTAATTGTTCAGGATTTAGTCGGAAATATCGCTTGTTGCCATTCATCGGAAAGCTCTCACCGAGAGCTTTCCGATGAATGGCAACAAGCCATACCGAGAGCTTTCCGATGAATGCCAACATGCCATATTTCCGACTAAATCCTGAAAAATTACCCATAATTCTGCTGTGGTTAAGAAGTCGATTACTTAGAGAATTACTGTAGATAACCGTATGTCCCAGTGACTGACCTACATGCATGATTACAAGTATCACATGCCTCACATTGAGTATAATATTTTCTGTACGCTGGTTTTAATTTCCGTGAGTCTTTCGTACATTCGTATCTAGCGATTTGAGCGACGAGGAAATTTTGTATAAGAATTACTGTTCTGCACCAGTATTTGAAACAGTTTAGAACAAAGTAACAATTGAACAATATTCTCAATTTCAAGATATCTTAATTCGAATGTGGTTATGACTGTTAAGCTAACTGGTCGATTTGTCGGTACATCTGCCAATTCAGTAATTGCTCTTGCTAAATTCATCAGGTCGTCACGGCCTTTGTGTCTCACTTGTCTGTAATAGTGTTTCGGTACCTTTCTGTCTTCCACTATAAGTTCTAAATTACTTTTGGTTCCTCTATTCCTAGATATGTTCTGGCATTCATTTGGAGTATAACATTTATCAATTTCAAACAATTTCCTCAAGAATATTTTATTGTATAGCATAATGATGATATGAATGCGATATTATTCACAAAACACGCTTTTTGTCCGAGAAAATACAGGTCGAGTGTCAGTTGTTCAGTTTCTCGCAAAAAGCGAAGTGGGTTGTTTATAAACAGAGTCACGATATTGCGTCATTTCATTATTTAGATTCGCGCGCGCATTATACGTCGGTTGTAAAACCCAAAATTTGGTGCGTGTAAAACTTACAGCTCCCAATACTACTCATAGTAAATTCCTTATTTGGTATGTATTACCATGGATATAGGTTAGGAGAAAATACTACGGCGTAACGGAACATATTCATTGGACAATCCATTCATTGTAGTTCCAAGTGTTTTCTGCGGTTCTGTAACGTTTTTGATGTTTGATGTTTACATAACAAACGTGACAATATATAACATGCAATGAACGCGATATTTATGATTGATGTAAGAATAATATATGTCTATTATATAATATGGTTTATGTTTATGGCGGTTTTAGTGGATGTGACTATTTTAACAGCTATACCAACGCGAATGCCGCCCTTATCTTTAAGTTTATCCTGCCAAACGGTGATAGCCTAGCTATAGCCATGTATTCACATATTGTCTTCAGCATCTCTATATAGTTTCAATATATATGAGAAAACTTTGGTGGACAGCAAGTGCTTGGTTTACTATACAGAACGTGTTCTATTCTGCCGATGACAGCATTGGTATCGATAGTTTGAAAATTTTGAAGGGGAACGACAATTGGATTGTCTGTGTTCTCATGACGAATAATGACTTTCCCCAGATCGTCTCGCAGATTTCCGCGAGTTTGTTGTATATTATCTACAAATATTGAATGCAGATTTTTGTATATGTCGACAATTTTTTTTATCTTTTTAACTTTCATGAAGTTTGATTTGGTAAGTTCTCTGAGTGGCTAAATTATTAGCGAAGGTCGGTTCACTTCTCTTTTGTGAGTAGCATAAGCCACTATTTGTCCAGTATATCACGTACCCCTGTCTCTGGAACCTTCCGCAGTTTGACTGTCTGCCTTCGAGTCAGAAGTTCCCGCCCATTGCTTAGAAGGTCCAACCCGTTGTTGGTCATTCGTTTTTTTTTAAGGTCCGATGTTCCTGCTCTGACTGTTAGTTTGTGTGTTTGACGACCCAGCCTTCTGGTCATCTTTGTAAACATTTTGAATAATCCACGGATCATCTCTAAACACAGAGCCGATCATTCAATGATACCGTCATCGAACTGATATGCCTGTATCATATCATTTATATCATATATACAACTCTTCAGGTACATGCTAAAACTATCAAAAGTAGATGACCATAATATATTATCGGTGTCAGACCGGTTTTCCGAAGACCTATTACTACGAAGGCCCACAACTCCGAAGACCCGATTCTCCGACGGCCCATAACTCCGAAGACCCGATTCTCCGACGGCCCATAACTGCGAAGATCCGATTCTCCGAAAGCCCATAACTCCGAAGGGCCGATTCTCCGAAGACCTATTACTCCGAAGACCTATAACTCCGAAGGGCCGATTCTCCGAAGACCTATAACTCCGAAGCCCCGATTCTCCGAAGACCTATAACTCCGAAGGCCCGATTCTCCGACGGCCCATAACTCCGAAGGTCCGATTCTCCGAAGGTCCGATTCTCCGAAGATTTTGTTTTATCGGGGTATTATCGTTTACTAAATAGTGTACAGTCCAGTGGCGAAGCCAAGGGGTCCCAAAATTCCCACTGGGCAGGAACACTGTGAATATTTGAATGCCTAGGAGGGATTTCCTGACGTTTACATGACATTTGACATGTTTTTTGGGGGCGGTCTTCCCTATGGCCCCATTGACACCGCCACTGGACAGTACACTATTTAATAAGCGATAAAACATTATCTTCGGAGAATCGGACCTTCGGAGAATCGGACCTTCGGAGAATCGGCCCTTCGGAGTTATAGACCTTCCGAGTTATGGGCGTTCGGAGTTATAGGCCTTATGTCATTCACACACGATCACAAATTGCTCGCGAAATGCTTTCTAGATTGCGCGTGAGCAACCACATATTGGCAATAGAAAAAGTGAGGTATAGGCAACCAGTAATACCATTAGAAAATCGGATGTGTTCCATGTGTGACAAACAATGGGTCTAATCTGAAATGCATTTTATCATTGAATGAAACGCATACGATGATTTAAGATCTAATTTATTCAGCGAAATTAAGAAACACGACAGTGAATTAAATCATTTGAATGACGCAGATAAATTTGCAATGATTATGAGAAATGATAATATTAAATTAATTAACAAGATTTGCAACATAGTCCGGCTGTTCTTCCTTCGGCGGAATAATAAAACTTGAAGAAATTGTTGAGGGTTGAGGGTTTATGTATTGCTTATTTGTGTATATGCTACTAATCAGTATCTTGCAACTGCCCATTGATGTGTTTTGCAATAAATTATTGTATCTTGTATCCATCTACATGTATCTGTTGAAGAAGACACCTTGTTTGAAATAATTCTTCCTCTGATAGGGGTGCCATCAATTCATCATCCATTGTGTGGCGCTAATCTGGAAAAACAAATAATATTTACAATTTGGAACAAAATACTTCTTTCAATTATACGTTCTGACTATATTATTTACTGAAGAGCGTCAAACTTACATGAACATATGTGTACGAAATTTACTAGCTAGTCCTTCGTAATGTGCATAATTATAATTTCTCGAAACCTCTCTTTATAACCATAAAACATTCACCATTTTGCTACTAATTTGTTTGTATATAACCAGATGCAGAAAGAACGTACCAATGCTACTTACCAAGATAGATTCTTTTCACATTGGCATAACTATGTGTATTCAAAGTTTTAAATATGAGTCGTGTGTTAAATTGACGGGGCCGTCTTGTAGATATATCTTATAGGTAAATGACTGTGCATGACCATATATCTCGTCGTGGACCGTGATGTCCATTCTGCACGTAAACGCATTGCCATTCTGTTTCAGGCATGTATTATTAATTGGAGAGGTTCCTGCCTTTGCCTATATTGATTCCTATATATAGCTTTGGTGATCTTAATATAAGTATTACATAATGTTCGTGATAATGCCATGCTATCCATTAGCGAGGTAACTTATCTGAACATCGCGACTCTACTACCATATTGTGAACACATCAGATAATTATCGGGTGAATACCTGTCCTGATCTTATCTCAAATGACATTGTCATTCAACTATGTGATACGACACAGGATGAAAGAACATTGACCCCCGAGTGTGATAATTGGAGTTCTTATAATCTTCGTCTTTATATTTTGAATTTAAAAGAGGGAACGTTTATATCATATCATGACATTTTTAACATTTAAATTTCGAAAGCAATATTAAATAACAAAATACACACCAACGGATCTTCAAAAATGACCACACATATGAGAGATTATAGAAACAATCGTGACACCAATGATTCCACAGGAGGTTTTTAAGTTTTTAAGTTTTTTTAAAACAGTTTTACCCTTAAAAAACGGGGGCCCCTTAATAGTAAAATTACTCCAGCTTATTTACCATTCACACTGTCTCCATATCTCAGGTATCCAATTATAGTTGACCCCCTCGTGTGATTTTTGGATACTGACTGACGACCCAATTGATAATTGACGTTCATATACATAGTTTCCCAGTGCATGAGGCTCAAGAACATTAAAAATTGTAGCACAAGAACACACATACTTGTAGCTAGCGAGACGTCCTTTCCTCAAAGCATATAACACAATTATATCGACCTAATGTGATCATTGGAACCGGATCGGGATGTGACACCAGCGAGCATCACCAGGAAGAATGTCTGGCTCTATAGATACCTTGTCCGATTTGCCACAATAACACCACCATGTGTACGTTTTCTATATCAGAAGATAACTAGATTGGAACTAAGAGCCCATTAATTGGATGGTCAGATATCGACTCTTTAGCACGTGAATTTATTTTGTCAGCCTCGCAAAAATTCCAATGATCGTCTATTATAAAGATGCCCATGTCTCCGTCGCACAAAAGGCGGTATATTATAAAGAACGTTCTCAATCTTGAGCTTTTGTGTCCGTATTCGACGTATTACTTAAAGGGCTACAGTACACTAAATCCGACCATTTATGGGGCCATCTCCTTTTATACTCAACAGCATATATTCAACAAATGAATGAATTTGATCCATCTATTATTCTATTAGCGCTAAATACACCCAAGTGCTATATGAACGATGCAAGCAACATGGTAATTATGATGAAAATGAATTTTTGACTCCAGTCATAAATTCATTTTCATTATAATTACCATGTTGTTAGCATCGTTTATAGAGCACATACGTGTATTTTGCACTAATCCATTGCTCAAATTCATTCATTTGTTTCATATATTATGTTGAGTATAAAACGAGAAGGTTCCATTAATGATCGGATTTAGTGTACAGTACCCCTTTGAATGTTGATTTGTGAATGTGCGAGAGTTCTGTGTCATACGAATAATACTGATTACAAACGTTTTCCATGCTTCTTGCTTTTAATAAGCTAAAAATTAACTTAGGCAATTTTGCCTAATGGAATCAAATCTAACCGTGGGTCATTACAGAATATTTACATGAATTGAAGTTAAATTCCAACCAGTAGCATATCAAACAGAGAAGATACACTGAAATGTACTCTTTGAAGTTCGTACACCAGCAGGAAAAACTCTATTCCAATATCCGTTGAAGTCTTCTATTGGACCTATCGATGTGCTCCTGCGGGGAATCTTGATAGACAGAGTTCCTGATATGTCGGTTCATTATCAGTGGTACATTGCCCATGGGACTTAGAAACCAGACATCGCTATGAGAAAAAAATGCACACTTTTTATTCAGGATCGTCTCACGAAACATCAATCATGTATGGTTAGGGATTTAATGCAGACAAATGTCCGACCCACGCATTGTTTTCAATCGACATGTGGGTGGTATGATGTAGTATAATCACTACACAACACCGCGAAGCTTGTTCCATTCTTAATGGTTACATCAGTGTGAAGTAATTATTTCCCATAGGCCTCAGTATTAACATAAAATGACACGCAGCCCTGAGTATCCACGATGTTCGGATCATCAGGATTGTCATATGCGGAAACTTTCTGCATGAAAACATAATATACTTTATTGACCTCCCTTGTCGGAGAGCATTAGTGAATATATTATAATCTAGAGTGAGAAATGCATTACACAAATATTGTCAGTTTTTTATCTCACACCAAAAAAATAAAACTAGGAACCACGAGCTTTACAATGGGCCAATGTTTTGTTTGGCGTCTGAAATTTCAAGAGGAGTGGTTGCATGTATTGTATATGTTTAAACATAAAAACTACTATTAACCAACCATTGCCCAGAATTGTTTTAATTCTCTCCAGCATCTTGCCCCAAAATCCGTTGGAGGGCGCTACCAATTGAATTATTTCACTGTAACCTAAAGTGGAACAAACTGCTTGACCTCGTTTTCTGGTATATAATCTCAAGTTAACATTGTTTTAGTTACGGCTTCCCTTTTGTTCAGTTTCTATATACCCTAATTTGCAGACGATAAATTGCACAATCGATGTGACTAATGGGTGACAAACTTCAACTGGGGAACTTCAATCTGATCTTAGGTCTCCAATAGCATGTGAGGCATAACAGAATGAGGTTCCCTGAGGGTGAATTTAGTGACAACAGTTTGTGGAAATATGTACATGTACGTGATCGTTATCTAACGACATTGTTCCCGTTGGTTGGTCATTCCCACTCAAAGTTATTTAAATAACTCTTGTTCGATTAAGGCTATCAGTTATAACCGAAAAGTTTTAATGGTAAATTTTAGTTCAAACTGTTCGGTTATAATCATCATCATGTTCTACAGGACAAGTTCCGGTAACAATAACATGTTATGTTAAATATGGTAGCAACAAATATGGTTATAATACACCAAATACAAATTAGTAGAGTGATTTCCCCTGGCACTACCAAGCTAGGATCAGCATAAAATCACACCCGGCAGCGGAGTGGTTGATTATAGGTTAGGGAAATTTGCATATAAAATTAGATAAATATGTAGCCCCTCAGAAAATATCAAAATGAGTTGGATATTGAAGTTTTATTGTAATGTCCTAGGGCTGGTTGTTTAATGGGGGTGTCTCTGTATTTTTCCCCTTGAAATTTGCTGCAGAATTTGGGTAGTATCAAAAGCACCAAATTTAAAATGGAACCACCATGTATACATATGATTTTTTCCTGATCACTTTGTGTCTCAAAGATTGTTCTACGGAATTATACAGGTGCAAGTCCCAAAGCTTTGCAGCGAATATGTCACAGCCTCAGATGTTAACACTGAGGTCTATGGAGAATATTTGGTGTATTGTAACCATATGATATAGCGCTATTATGAGCGCTACACAGAAACGTTGTATTAACTGCAAATTTCCATGATCATCGTATTGATATCGTTTGCTGTATGAATACCCATCTAGTCGTAGTTTGTCTTCTTCAGTGGTGTCTGCATCTACCACAAATCTGGAGAGACAGTTCCAATTATATATTACTCGATGTGTACAGAAGTGTTTTCCTATGTCCTTAGAAGCCTGTTTCTTTTGTAATTTTATATGATGTCCTCTTAAACTGCTTTCGAAAAACTACCAAATGTAGAAGGTAGAAGTAAAACGAGCGAAAAACTCCGAAAAAAAACCACACACAATGTTTAAATAGGCACGATATCACTCACAACTCTAATTATCGATTGATCAAGTGGCGGCATCGATTCATTCTTTTGATTAGCTAGTGTCAGGTGTCACGTTGGCGAATGTAGCGCACATGTTTCAGTCATCTTTCCCATGTAGCAGTTGTTAGTTTCAATTTCATTTGGGGGGGGGGGGGGGGGGCAAGCCTTGAAATAGTGTGTCTGTCATTTGTAAAATGAGGTCCCAGAGGGTGAATTTAGTGGTGCTACCCCTCATAGCGGGCTAGCATCACTAAATTCACCCTCTGGGGACCTCATTCTGCTGAGGTGTAAGCAGAATGAGGTCTCCAGAGGGTGAATTTGGTGATGCTAGCCCGCTATGCGGGGTAGCATCACTAAATTCGCCGTCTGCGGATCTCATTCTGCAAATGACAGGCACACTATTTCAAGGCTTGGGGGGGGGGGGCAAATGTTAGCACTGGTCTTGTTGATTTATCTAGGTATTGTTGTTCTGATGGTCAGTTGTAGAGTTATTGGTACGGTAGTCATACCCGAAGTAAGTATTGAGAAATAGCCTCAGATTAGCTCATACGATAACAATTTGTCATCGTATTTATACTCTTGCCGGCATTTTCGTCATTTAAAACCACATGGTGCCAGATTATGAACGGAAACATGCTTATCAGAAAATACATCATTACCAAAGCTAACGACATTATATAGAAGTCAGTTTTTTGTAGTTCCGCATGTAACGGTGTTACCGACAAGTGTATTCAAATACATTTATGATTAATTCTTGTGAGATAATTGCGTCTAATTTACTGGTAAATTTCGGTAGCATTGCTATAGCTGAATTTAAGTGTTACTTCACACGTAGTTAGCTGTGGTACAGACGACGTTTTCTGGCACATAGTTTTCTATATCGAAACGCCTGCAAAAAATATCAGGCAAAATCAGCCTTAGCACTTAATAGACAAATATGCTACAACCAATTGATTTAAAGGCATGGGCGGCGTTCGTTGCAGAAATATTCATATTTGTTCAAATCGCCATCAACAGACGGAATATTAAAAAATAGATTGTTTTGTTCATATGCCAAACATAATCAGCGCGTAAACAGTATATTGTCGTCAAGACGTACGGTGGTGTACGTAAACAAGAGTCTGCTCGTCTTACAGAAGTTGTGCTTCTCTTTACATAACACAGCGCAATTCTATTGGTTAATCACACAAAAATGATATAAACTCTCTTTATTATTTCCATATCAGGAAAACAGTAACAAACAAGAAAACCATAGTCAGAAATGGTAACGCCACCAAGATCGTATTATTAGCCATAAATATAAATAATAATACAATTATTCTATAAACTAGCTTTCAAATTTTATGCGGGAAATTTGCGTACTTCCATATTTCAAGTTTTCCCGTTTCTCGTGGCATACATTACTTTCATCAAACTGTCTTCTTTATTACACAAGCTGATAGGCCCGACTTCACCCGGGCTGTTTCACATCTGCTTTCCGGTGAAAGGTACGATTTGACCTTCAATTGACTATTTCGAAAGTCAAGGTCAGGTCAGGGTCATGATTTGTCCAGTCCAAAACACCCCCACCCGTAGAAAACTACCCATAGGTATCAAATTTCGTCGAAATCCGTCCGTTTTACCCAACTTGACCTTTAATTAACAATTTTGAAGGCCAAGGTAAGGTCAGAGTCATGATTTGACCCGTCCAAAACACCCCCCCCCCCCCCGACAAAAGTACCCATAGGTATCAAATTTCGTCGAAATCTATCCGTTTTATCCGAGTTGACCTTTGATTGGCCATATTGAAGGTCAAGGTCAGGCCGAGGTCACGATTTGACCCGTTCAAAACGCTCCTCAGACCAAAGTATCCCTAGTATCAAATTTTGCCGAAATTTGTCCGTTTTACCCAAATTGACCTTGCATTGACAGTTTTAAAGGTCAAGGTCAGGTCGGGGTCACGATTTGACCCGTTCAAAACACTTCCCGGACACAAATACCCATAGGTATCAAATTACGTTGAAATCTATGGAAAGCCGAGGAGGACATGTTGGTTGCTAATTGCTAGATATACGACGCGGTATTTTGAAGGTGTTTCAAACTAGGAGATAGAAGTATTCTGCCTTTCAAATGGTGATGAATTATAGTAGTTTATTCAAATTTTATGGCATAAATTGTTATTAAAACCGTATATACTATACAAAATTAATGACTCGAAAATTAAGTGGGCCTTTAAACAAAGTCACAATTGCATTTAGGCTCATCTCATACTCGTCCATTCAGCGATATTCTACTGCGCAGTTTGTTATAGCCTCCAGTATTTATTGAGCGTTATACCCCCAACTGTTATAATTCGCCTTTAGCAGGCGTACTCTTGCCTCAGATTATTGAGATATTAGGTCACACATAATCACATTAAATCGCATCGTAACATAGCAATTGTGTGGGCTCCTTGGCGTGAATATGTAATGAGAAATAAGGTCATACGTAATGACATTAAACTCAAGAAAACCCTCGAAAACAAAACAAAATCACATTTAATGTTTTACGTTATTTCCTTCATAAAAAGAATCTTCGTGATAATGAACCCTCTCGTTACTTTAGAATATAGAATTAACCTTAAAATAAAAAAAATCTTTGGAACACAGAACCTTCGGAATAACGAACCTTCGGATTGGTGAACCTTCGGAATAGCGAACATTCAGAGAAATTTCGGAATAGTGGACCTTCGGGATAGTGAACCTTCGGAATAGAGCCATGCCCCCCAATATTCATATTATATGCCCAGAGTTCAAAGGTATGGACCCATAAAATTCTAAACTTGGCCCTTAAAATAATGAACTCCAAATTGGAGCACACACAGAACACCACTTAAGTCAACTGAACCTATGTCATGTCCCAATGCGGGAGGGTCCATATATACCACAACATTCATAGTATATGCCAAGAATTCAAAGGTATGGGCCCACGTAATGACATAAAATCTCAAGAAAACCAGCGAAAACAAAACAAAATCACATTTAATGTTCTAAGTTAAGTTATTTCCTCCTGTATCTGTATCGGTGTGCGCGCATGATCAGTTCGGATGTGAGCGCACACTCCATATAAAGAATCTTTGTGAAAATGAACCCTCTCAAATTAGTCTCAATACTTTAAAATATAGAATTAACCTAAAAATAACAAAAACCTTCGGAATAGAGAACCTTCGGAATAGCGGACCTTCGGGATAGCAAACCTTCATAATAGAAGCATGTCCCCACAATTACACCGGTGACGTAAACACATGTGCCAATCTTAGTTGTACTCTCGTAATTATCGGTACGATGAAACGGTGACGGAATCTGACGAGGTTTGCCGAATGTACAATCACCCAGTGAATTATCGATCGCCCATGCGATACAAAAAAACCAAAAGCAATAAACACCACACTACGGTGGCGTAATAACGGTTTACCATATCCGGATCTGAACAAAAGCCAAGAAACGTAACGTTTTTTGCTTTTGTTTACATAAAAAGGGGGGGGGAATTGACAATAACATACTGTTTATGCCATATTTATGATTGGTATAAGAACAAGGTCTGTCTATATTTTACTATTCTTTCTGTTTATGGCGGTTTTTGACGGAGGTGAATATTTAAACAGCATACTCACCGCCAACGCCGCCCGTATCTTTAAAGGCCCACTTAATTTTCGAACCCCCAGATCACATTATATAAAATGTATGTCATATTATATACCGTTTGAAAGAGGAAACTCCAAAACATTTTATTATCAAGTGTAAAAGCTGTGAACATGTTGTTTTTGTGGAGGTGCCGACGTGTTTTCTGTGTTTCAGTTTCTGCAAAGTCTATTATTTTCAATGGAAGGGAAATAATTATATATCTTAGATTGGATTATGTTGCATTCTGGGAGCGATACAGGGACAATGTTCCTATGATTTCAGCTATTTTCTATAACTCTGTGGGCACGTTCTGAGACACAGACGTTACAAATGGTGGTGAATTATAGTATTTTAATCATATTTAATGTCATAGATTGTTATTAAAACCACATATCATGGCACTATAAACCAAAATAATCGGTGGCTCGAAAATTAAATGACCTTTAAAGTATTCCGTAGGTTGACAGTTTTGTGCGTAATACTGCGATGTGCTATTATAGCAAACATCATCATGCAGTAACGGTTGTTTTTCCATAATGTGTTCGTTATTATTTAAAGGTACATAATCCGATCAGACGCTCCTAAATTACTATTTCTTTGGCTGGCTTCGGGGGGTAAACAATATTTGATTCGAGTCGAGGAACCCACCCATCAAAACTCAGAGTGATCAGATATAGACTTTTGAAGTTTGTCATTTCCCGAGATGTGTAATAATATGTGGCCCAGAAACACGTGGTCAAACAGTGTCTCAGACAAAATTGCGGATGAAGATGGATAACTCTAAAATCAAGTGGTAATACGGTCAAATTTCATGACACTTTTGGGAAATTTGATACCATATTTGACAGTGGTTAGCATTATTTTGTTGCAATAAATCAGTTCTGATAACTAAAGCGTATTTTGAAACAATGTTGTTGTTGTATCTTGATGGTATGGGGACGGTCTGATCGGATTGAGTACCTTTCATATATGCTGGCCTTTGATCGCAAGATGTAGTTGTTTATTAGTGTTTTGTGTCCTTGTGGTATGCTTTATTGATAACTCAATCGTACTATTATGCACAAAATATAGAGTCATATAACATATTTACAGTGTATGTACATAATGTGACATTTGGTCGTCGAATTCGGGGTCCTTTGTTTGTGTAATCATCATCATTATTATCATCATCAACACGATCATCATCATCTCATCATCGTCGTTATCATTCGCCCTCATCACTGTCGTCGTCGTCGTCATCGTCATCGTCATCTATTATCATAGGTATTTCTGTAAACATAATTTGATAAAAATCGCAAAATTCTTTAAAATATATTCATTTTCCTCAGTAAGTAACGCATATAATTTGTCATTAGTTGGGAAGTCATAATACTTCCCTAGTAAATATTTGCATTTTAAAGTTCTGAATTCTGGGCAAACTAATATGAAATGGTATTCATCACCAGTTTGCGATTTACATAATTGACACACTTTTGAATCAGCTGTTTTGCCCTTTTTTGATTTTGATTTACTCCATCTTTCTGTTTCTATCGGTAGCCTGTGATTCGCTGTTCTTATTCTTGTTAAACATGTTAATAATCCCGATGGTATAATCGATAGATACTTTTCTATACCGAAGTTCATTTTAAATTGTCCATAAAATTCGCCTCTACATGATCGTTCAATATAACTTTTCCATTGTTCAACAAAACGTGTTCTACTCATTTCCTTAAATATTCCAAGTTCTAATTTACTAAGAGGATGCTGTGATCTCCAAATTTCTCCCCACCCCACACTTGATAATATATATCTTATCTCACTTGTCCATGCTATCGATTTGTTACCCAAGTAATCGTTTTCATCCATTCCTCTCAAAAGATTATATAACTTTCTTGCCAACGCCGAACATTGACCAGAAACTAAACGCGACCAAAAAGCAAGCATCCGCTTTTTTATATGTATGTTAAGTGTGTATCTACCTGTCTCTCCATGTACCATATAAGTCGGAGTGCTCGATTTCATACAAAGTGTGTATTTAATAAATTGCAAGTGCACAGTCTCGAGACATGCGGTATTCTCAAATCCCCACACTTCGCTTCCACAAAGCAATATTGGTTCTATCATGCTGTCGAAAAGTTTGTATGCCAAATCGGGTGACATGTTGATCTTCGCCGTCTTATGAAATAGCCCATAAACAGATTTGTTACCAACAGTTTTTATACGTTCAATCGACATTCAGAAGCGTCCGTTCGAATAAAAATATATTCCCAAATAGCAGAAAGAGTCGACAATATCAATACCTGTATCATTCATAGTAAACCTAAAAGTCTCATTCTGCTTTCTACTGCCAAATATAATAATTTAACTTTTGTCCACATTTATGCCCAACTTCCAAGATACCGTATACTCATTGTATGCATCTAGTGCTCTCTGCGTCCCTTGTGGTGACTCGGCGAATAACACCGTGCCATCGGCATACAACATGCACAGTATTTTTAAGTAATCATCGAACTTATCCTCAAACATCCCTCCTACGTGTGGCAAGCCCTCTATACAGCAATCATTCAAAAATTATTCAAGGTCATTTAAGAATATGGTGAATAGAAAAGGAGAAAGACTTACGCCCTGTCGTACACCGATACTGCAAGAAAAATAATTGGATTTGTAATTCCCGGCTTTAATACACGACTTTATTCCCTTATACATCCCTTGAATGACCCTAAATATTTTCCCACCAATGTTACTCCTCAAAAGTTTTATCATCAACCCATCCCTCCAAACCGTATCAAATGCTTTTCTCAAATCAATGAACGCACAAAAAAGTCTCTTTTTCTTTTTAAGAAAAAGTTCAATCAAAGCATACAAGATAAATATATTGTCGGCCGTTGAGTGGTGCTCTCTGAATCCCCTCTGACATTCTGTTATCGTATTCAATCTGTCGGTAATAGATCGCAGTCGCGAATTAACTAACGCTGTGAAAACTTTACTCAGAGAACTCAATAATGTTATATCACGATACGAGTCTGGTTTCCGTCGGTCGCCTTTATTTTTATATAGCGGCTTTATTATATCGGTTGTCCAACTTTCTGGGAAAATTCCAGTGTCCAATATTACATTAAATAATTTTCTATATATCGGTACCATTATAAATTTGGTTTCTTTTATTGACTCATTAGTGATTTCATCTTCCCATGGGGCTTTGTTATTTTTCAAATTATCTATTGCCTTGAATATTTCGTAGTCATCAATAGGGGCATCTAATTATATTTGTGACTCGCAGTCTCCAAATAGGGAACTAATCATAGGTTCCATATTTTCATCTTCTGACTCCTCATTCATCATTTTAAAATGCTAAACAAAAGTTTCCATTGGGACCTTGTTACTATCATCATTTGTTATACCACCTGTGTACCTCTTATGTGTTTTCCAAAATTCTTTCCCATTGAGCTCGCTGGTTAAATTAACAAATAAACTCTCTGCTTGGTTGTTTTTATCTAGCGACCATACAGCGATATCGAGAATACTTTTGTTTATTCACTTCCGGTTTTGGCAGAAGGAGCCAATCCGCCGGAAGTAAGAGCAGAATATAAAAATATTCTACTGGTCGAAAAACTCATTTGTTCACTCCTTCTCATCTCATCCTCTACTATATACTGTGTTATGTTTGATTGTCTGCTCATCTCATCCTCTACTATATACTGTGTTATGTTTGATTGTCTGCTCATCTCATCCTCTACTATATACTGTGTTATGTTTGATTGTCTGCTCATCTCATCCTCTACTATATACTGTGTTATGTTTGATTGTCTGCTCATCTCATCCTCTACTATATACTGTGTTATGTTTGATTGTCTGCTCATCTCATCCTCTACTATATACTGTGTTATGTTTGATTGTCTGCTCATCTCATCCTCTACTATATACTGTGTTATGTTTGATTGTCTGCTCATCTCATCCTCTACTATATACTGTGTTATGTTTGATTGTCTGCTCATCTCATCCTCTACTATATACTGTGTTATGTCTGATTGTCTGCTCATCTCATCCTCTACTATATACTGTGTTATGTCTGATTTGTTAATTTCACCAGCTTGATATTGGGCTATAGTAATTACCCTCGCCCGCACTCGTCCGTGCGTACGTCCGTGCGTCCATCCGTTTTTTCCGGAACTTTGTCAGAGCCTGTATTCTTTCATTTTCTGGTCATTTTGTGTTCAACTTGGAGCATAACTCAACCAACATGGGAACCTGCGCACCTGCGATTTTGAGTTCGGTCGGACTCATTTTGGCGGGCGGAGTCATCGCCATTTTTCGAGAATCGTACATCCTGGGACGCATATTTTGTCATAGCCTGTATTCCGTCATTTTACAGTCAATTTTTTTTAACTTGGCACAAATGTCAACCTGTTCAGTCGGAGTCATTTTGGCGGAGTTATTGCCATTTTTCGACATAGAAATGTTTTATGTTTTTATTTTAGAGTTATTGACCCTTTCGCGACACATTGAAAATGTGCAACATATATTTAGTGAATATTCACTTTGTATCATATTGGTCTAATCAATTCCTCCTACAGTTTGTAGTATAGGGATCTGAACCTTCCACCTTCGTCGGGGGACATTTTGTTCAGCGACCTTTTATTTAGTGATGAAATTTTATGGCAATTTGTTGTTTATTAGTTTGGAAGTGTCCACGTGAGCTCGCTGATTAGCTGGTTAATCTTTCTATACTAAAGAATCATTGGTGAGTAGTTATCCCATAGTAAATGTTCAGATAATAAGTTCAACAAACGAACATAATTATGTCGTTTATTGAACTTATTATCTGAACATTTCCCTCAATAAATATGACTCCTTCTGTACGTTTATTTATATGTCGACTGCTTATATTACCTGTATATCACTGCAAATCAATAATGTATCATTCCGATGAATAATAAATTTTAACTGACTGTGAGAATCCATTTATGATATAAATGGTTAAATTATTGGGTTTTTTTATTACACTCCTATATGCGCGATTTACATTGAAAACGCCGTTAATTAAAAATGGTAATGTCACTAGTGAATTATGTCATTTCTCGTTACGTCATTGGTATTACGTCGCTTACTGATATTGACTGAAATTTCGGTGGTTAATCTTTCTCCACATCGCGACTTTCATGCATTAATTGTGTGTTTTTAATCATATTTGGCGAACCAAATTGATGCAGTAGTGTAATAAATAGAGTAATCAATTAGTTCCGAGAATTACGTTAAATAATTCACTCGAGGTGAAAGACGTTTAGGTAAGAAACTCGTGCGCTAACGCACACTCGTTTCTTACCGACGTCTCTCGCCTCTCACGAATTATTTAACGTAATTCTCGGAACCAATTGATTACACTCTATATAATCTTGAATCCACACAGAAGTATCATTGGCTAGATACACCACTTTAAGTAAGAAGCTCGTCAATGATTATATCCAGTTATAAAATGGTTTGAATTTGTTGCAAGGGAGAGGGGAGAGGGAGAAGAGAGATATGCGCTAGAAGGAAGGAGACCTATGGAACTATCATGCAGTTTCAGGAAAAATGGATCAGTCAACTAAAAATCAATAAATCAAAAGTTTAGTCATTAGTCAGATCACTATATATATGTACATTTCAGTTTTATACAATAGTAAGAGACGCGATTATAATATTAGAACATCACAAATTGGCAATAAAAGAAACTTCTCATTCAACACAATCGGATGGGACATCAACATAGATGCATATTATAGCTTTTAAAAACACCTTTGAGTCTTTGACCTTATTGTACATAAATTCACTTAGTTACAGGGATAATGCACATTTCGTGGCTATAGCATGGCTCAGTTAGTGAGGTGCATGGCACATTCGGCCATTATAAGGCTGATTCTAACTTCGATAGCCGCGGACTGGTGATCCACGCAAAGGCAAGGCAAATGTAACCCATTTGCGAACTCGGGAAGTTTGGCCATTGCCTTCATATTGTCGGTGTTTCTACATGCAGTTAAGTGATTTCTCTATGAAATTAACCATTTGGGTGGTCTTCCCTCCATTAGTAAAAGTGAGACCGTCGCGATATGTTCTATAGCGGTTGAAAACCCCAAGTAAATTAAATAATCCTTGAATATATATAGCATCAGCATTGCACCCACATCTACACAAATATGGGCTCGGATTGAAAATGCATTAATTGTAACTGGCTCTCACACACAATACTTTAAGGAAGTCTGAGATACCAAATACCCCCCCCCCCCCCACAAACCGACCCCGCCAAAAGTTATTGTGCAATCGAGATCAATGGCTGCGGACACACGTACCACAGTAGCGATGTCATAGTAGGTGTGACAATTTATTATGGTGGAGTTTGGTCCGTCATAATTCTGTGCCATATATATAGCTATCCATATCGCCCGCTGATTTTCCGCACAATGAGTCGACTGGACCAATTAAAAATTGCTTTTCACGAAGGTTGATCTCTACTCATTGCGTTTTGCTAAATTGTATTCACGACGATATATATATAATTGCACGATAGCTCGTCCAGAATTGTGTTTGGCCGTGGCCTGGTGGCAATTCCTCATTGACTCACGTATCTTGAAACATATTTTATTTGTATAATATACAAAAGGGATTGAGGCACAAGTTTTTACAACTTACGAAGCCCCTCTCCCGATACAATAATATTACATACATGTGATCAAGATGACGGTATATAAACGTATTTACATGATGATCAGTTTAGAGATATATAATTTGTATTGCCTTCCAGAGGTTGTGTAGATTTGTGTTTAAAACAATGAGGCTGCATTGTGAAAAAATAATAATAGTAGACAGTCATGAACTAGGTTTTAATTTTTGTAGCGCTCTGGAAGACAGTACCGACAATTGATAAGAACGTGCATGTTTGTGGGGGAGGTTGGTCCGTTTGTGAGATAACTGCCACATAAAAATTGAAATTTCTGAAGCACCTTTAAGTATATTCAGAAGTGATATACTTATGTATGTACATACACCTAAATATACACATGTACACATATATGGATCCGTATGGACACACATATACATACATATAATATAAAATCTTTTAGGGGTCGAAACGTTTAGTCGCGGCAATATATTGCTGTGTGATGTCAAATAGTCTCATATTTTTTTGGGACGAGATATTAGGTATTCCACACATGAGTTCTGCAATGTTGCTTATTATGAGATTTTCACGGGTTAGTTTCTCAGATAATTCTGAGCGCTCTCTTTGGTACAATGGGCACATGAAGAAATAATGATATGCGTCTTCATACCGGTTTCCACACGAACATGCGGGGCTGTCAGCGATATAGTTGTTGAACATATCAGATCGGAGTTCACTACACAAGTTACGTAGGCGACAGTGAAAAATATTGTATTTTCTAAGTCCAACGTAGAAATGTCGAGGGGGACTGGGCGTTGGATCTATATGTTGCAAGTTGGTTTTGAAGGTAGAAAATTGGTCAACGTCAGTGATTAATTTGGGAAGTTTGTTCCATTCCATGGCCATCTTTGGGAAAAATGACTGTTTGAAGTGTTCAGTATTGCAGTAATATGAATAAAATTTACTGGGGCGTCTCCAATTATAGTCTGCAACTTCATGAGATCTGGGGGGAAGTATAGTGGATAGATATGTTGGTGCTAAATTGTTGACGATTTTATAGAGTGCCTGCAATTTATGTGTTTGGCGTCTTTTATTGAGTGAAGGCCATCCAACTTCCTGTAATACCGCATCACCCGAGGCAGAACGGGTGATACCGCTGACTATCCGGCCAGCATCGATATGAAGCCGGTCAAGCTTTTCTAACATATAGTTAGAGGCATTGTCCCAAACGGCATCTGAATAATCAAATAGTGGTAAAATGTATGTTTTGTAAATAATTTCGATGGTTTTCCTGTTTAGTTGATATTTGATGCGACGAAGTTGAGATAGGCGCGAGGCAATCTTTTTGACAGAGCCTTCGATGTGGGCGTTCCATTTGAGATTTGATTGGAGTTCCAGACCTAAATGTTTATGCTTGTCCACAAAGTCGATTGAATTTCCCACGAATTTGAGGTTCGGATTCTCTGTAGATGGAGCAACCAATGAGAAGGACATTCCAACTGTTTTAATTGGATTAAAGCTGACCAGCCAGTTTTTGGACCACGCTGTAATTTTGTCTAAGTCGCTGTTCATAGTACCTTCAAGTATATTAATATCAAAGTGGCTATTCGTGAGGCAAGTGTCATCAGCGTACATTCTCGTTACCGATTCAATACCATCGGCTAGATCATTTATATAGACAAGGAACAAGAAAGGTCCCAGGATAGATCCCTGGGGCACTCCTGCTGGGATGACCTCATATTTTGAAAATATGTCATTGACTAGGACTCTTTGCGTCCGGTTATCTAGGTAGTCTTCTATCCAATTTAAAGTCGTTCCTTTTAATCCATAAGCTTTCAATTTATGTATCAGTCCCCTGTGCCAAACCCTTTCAAAAGCTTTGGATATATCACAGAATATGGAACATGTAAATAGTCCTTTATCGAGGGTTTGGCACAAGTTGTGGTATAGGTCTAATAGTTGGTATGTTGTACTGTGACCTGGGAGAAAACCGGATTGATGGAAATACAAGAGCTCATTTTCGATGAAAAACTTACTAATCTGTTTCAGAACAACTTTCTCAAAAATTTTAGATACACATGGTAAAAGGGATATTGGTCGATAATTTTTGGCGTCAGCTGGATCGTCTTTTTTGAAAATCGGGATCACGTTTGCGGATTTCCAGGAGTTTGGGAATTTCTCTGTATTGATAGATTTCCTGAATAGAAGGACCAGTGGGTGAGCTATCGATTTTGCTGTTTCGCGGAGCATTCTAACGCTAATCCCATCGTGCCCGTGGGCTTTGTTAAGTTTAAAAGATTTGATGGCTGTTTCAACCTCGGTTTCTGTGAAGATCAAGTCAGGCATGGTGTTTGCGGTGCGTTTCGGAAAATTAGGCAGGTTATTTTTAGCACCATTAATTGTAGAATTTGCAATGAAGCTGTCGTTTAAGATTTTGGCTTTTTCATTATCATCTATTGCATATGTCTTATTGTTAGCAGAGATAGTACCGGAGGAGCTGTATAGTGGGGGGATATTTTTTGTTCGTTTCTTGTTTAGTAGGTAATGCATTATTCGCCAAAAGTCTCGCGGGTTGGACGCTTCTCTTATTCGTTCTTCTAGGTTTTCTTCAAATTTAATTTTTGCGTGCTTCTTCATGTTATTGACTTTGTTTCTTATATTTTTGTATTTTCTCCAGATTTCAGGGTTTTCATTTTTCATGGCTTTTTTCCTAACTCTGTCACGTTTTCGTATCTCAAAACGGATGTCCGAGTTGAACCAGATTTTATCAGAAGTTCTTACTGTAATGTACGACTGTGGAATTGTTTTCGCCATTATGGACAGAAATTCTAATTGAAAGTTATTGGCAGCTGTGTTCACATCCGATGCATGTGTTATGAGGTCATCCCAGTTGACATTAGCAAGTAGGTTATTTGCATGGGAAAAGTTAGCTTTTCTGTAGTTCCACACTTGTCTTAGAAATGACGCTGCGGTCGTGTTTTCAAATGTTATTGTAGCATATACACCTAAGTGGTCTGAAACTCCGAGATCTAGGACATCGGCATCTATTACACGGAGAGAGTTTGAAGTAATAATTGGGTCAAGTAACGTGCTTGAGGTGGAGGTCACTCTCGTGGGGACCATTATTGAATTTTTCATGCTGAAACCATCCGTTATATTTTTCAACTTCGATGAACTATCCATGAAATTGGAGTTAAAATCTCCTGTAATGACAACGTATTCGGAAATGTCGAGAGCGTCTGATATTGAGGATTCCAGGTGTTCCCAATAATTTTGAGAGCAGAATTGTGCAGATCTGTACGATACTCCAAGAACAATACGAGTTTTCTTTGAGTGGATTTCAAACCAGAGACAAGAAGAGTCGAATTCTAATTCGGTTTTACGATTAAATATTAAGTGATCGGCGAACATTACACATATTCCGCCGCCGTCTGAATCTCGGTCTTCGCGAATTGGGGTACAAAATCCATCGATTTCTAATTGATTTGAAGGATAAGACGGGTCAAGATGCGTTTCGGTGAAACATAAAATGTCATATTCGTTTATAAGGTCTGCAATCTTTTCAAGTTTATTACGGATACTCCTTATGTTATAATGGAAAATTGAGATAGAATTCTCAACGTTTATGGTCTGAGACAACGGTCCCGGGTTTGTATGTATATCGCCGGATAATAGTAATAAAAAGAGCGCAATCAGGAATAACGACCTTGCGTTTGGTGGACTGAAGCATTTTCCGAAGTGAAGGGTGCTGTTTTTCACAGTTTTGGGGGCTAGTGGTCGTTTTGCTGAGTCGAAGATACCTATTGCTGCCCTATATTGGCTCAAGTCACACGTCATATTTCAGACGGTGGTTAGAAACCAAGATAGGGAAGCAACTGGACTCCGACTCAACATATAATAGATATAGTGGAACCTCACAAATGGACTTGGCGGTTGTTCTTAAGTTATGGATATTTTCAATATGGATTGGAAACATGAAGTAATTAAATGAATCATCAAAAGTGGTCAATGCATAGAATAAAGAGAACATGATCAAGACATGATGAGAAATATTTACATGATGGTGTTTGGTGGTGACTCACGTATCATTATTGTGGTACGTTTTTTTATATGATCTCAATGCATGCATGTTTATCTACTTATATTAATTTCATTAGTAAGAATAATCATGGCTGTTGAGATGGGTTATTCATTAAGTTATCAAGTGGACTTGTGTATTAGCATGCAAAATATAACACTGCGGGTTGAGTACAGATCAACATCGACAAGACACTCATGCAGGTAACATGTAGATACATCCTTGAGAGGTCGACCGTCGCTGGTAGAGCTTGGTAGACTCATTGTGCGAATTTGCAAAGTGCGACATGGCTTGCTATGGCATATTAATTATGACAACCAATTGTCACCAAACTCCACCATAATAAATTGTCACACCTACTATGCCATCGCTACTGTGGTACGTGTGTCCACAGCCAATATCGTTGAGCAAGTCTCATATATATACAGAATATCAATAAAATCCTTTGGTATTTGTTCAAGTTACCGCGCTATCACCGTGATCAAAATTCACGAACATTAGCAATATTAATGGCCGTAACACCACTCAAAGTAGACTACCTGGTCGGTTCCTGAACTTGATCACAATATTGTAGAACAATTCCCATATACCGAATGTTAATCAAATCAGTTGATATTTGTTCAAGTGACCGCGCTATATAGCCAAACACTTGAGATATAGAGTGCCCTCCATCGAGTATGCTCCCCCAATAACATACCATTACACTGTGCACGTACTTTCCATCTTTTTGGCACGCGCACATGGCAACCGTTTCCTTTAGAAGCAGTGTATACGTATGTGCGCATTAAATGTACCCAATGCATTCGCAGTGGGTAAATTGTGTGCAAAACTTATAAAAATCTGTAAAATATCATCACCAGGAAGAGCATGGAGAAATAGATATAATTTGCTGTAATAATCATTGTTGATAGTTCTCCAATGATGGAATTTTGCATGTTGAAACCGATGGTATGTAAATAAAGATTTACCACGAATGGTCAGCAAACAACGCTGATCGCTGTACCTTGTGGTATAAATACCGTATTGTCGTATCATAAAACGTTTTGGTCATCACCAACATTTATTAGTTATGTCTTGCTTTGTACAGCGCGAAGTAAATTAAACAATTCCTGTGGTGTTCACCGCGAGACGAATCTCTATACAGAAAGTACAAAGTAGCAGCACCCAATACAAGTTACGATGGTCCATACGTTTTCCCGAACCTGGTTCATAACACATTATGCAAAGATAAGGACGAAGCAACGTCGATCAGTTCAATTTGACATGTCCCGGGCTCTTTTTACCAAGAGGTCGAGTTAAACAGATAATTAACCCTTTCTTTACTAAATATTCATTGACAAGTATAGTTCATCGCACGTGAATAAGAATCGTTCAGAACTTTTATTGTGTGTTCATCTGTCTCTTGTCTGCTTATATTTTCCGAACATCCGTCCAGAAGAATATATACACACGCTTTGCCAATACTGGTGACAATTAATTAAGTCTCTGACTGCGACCTGCACCTTATATGGACTCGACAGAATCAGCTCTGGTCAAGTGGTCCTGCTATAATATGCTATGATGCTGGTGGTCCTGTGGAATTGCTATGATGCTGGTAGGGCAAACTGATACAAGTACCGTTATTTTTTTCGAAAGTTGTCATTTTCGCGGTGTTTGGCTAATACGAGTGATTTGAGAAAAAACCAGTGTGTGTATGAAACATTCAAGAACAAATATATTTTTTGAAAAATATAATAATGCCTGCGCTGGTGTTTCCAAAACGACATGAATAACCATCTTTATCTTACAATATAGCTATATTTCATCAAATACACGCGAAAACGACTAGGCGGTTTCCGATCTTGTATCCTGGATGGCAACAAGGATATCTTCGATGGCAACAGCTGGTGCACGTGCGTTTCGACAACTGGCTTGTTTTCAAAACAAAACGTCTAAATAACCAACTAAAAGTCGTAAAATAATATACTCGTGTGCTACGAATGTAAAATAATCAATAATTAGTTCAATAAAGTTGACAAAATGTGGAGACAGGGCCCAAAAAGCTCAAAATAACCACCCAAAAATGTTTGGAAATCGAAAAAGGAACGAAGTTTACACATTGTTTACAGCGCGCACGAATACGGACTATTTTGACAATTTCTATTTTAGCGAAGTAGGGAATTCCCCGTAATTCAGTACGGTCTTGATCAAAAGCTACTGAACGAATTTTTATTCGATAAAATACAGAAGGGAAAATCAAATTAATTTTATCTTATGTTAAGGATATAAAACAGAATGCTTACGAAAAGTCCGTGATTTATTGCATTTCCTCTAAATGGGTTATTTTAGTGCGAGTCAGAACTCGATTGTCGAAGTGTCGGAAAGTTCAAAATTCACCAAAACTCTGAATGGACAGTCATCTCCGGCAATGCATCTCGCCAACACTATCACTATCCAAGGAGATTGCACCATAAAATAATACAATTATCCTGTTAAAAGTGACAATTATGTCGAACATATGAAACGAAAATATCGTCGCCTCTTCATTGAATCGGATTCCAGCCAAAGTGAATTTGAATAGTGACGTGAATTTCTCAGAATTTGACTTATCACAACGTCGCGTGTTGAGAATTGTGTACGTTGTGTGTTGCGCGTAATAAAATAGTTCCTGTTTTAAATTGAATTTTATTGCATTTTTATGGGACGAATTGTAAGATAAATTGGTTATCATCACCCTGTGTGTTTCCGAGATCCGTATTCAAGTCTCGCTGCCTTCTCTGGGCTGTCTATCGACTCGTCCTACGGACTCGTCGATAGACTGCCCAGAGAAGGCAGCTCGACTTGAACGGATCAGAAACACACATGGTGGTGATAACCTATATTTATTATAGTCGATTTACAATAACACAACAATAATACAACCAATATTAAAACTATTTCGCAATAAAAAATAAATTTTAAAATATAGCGGTACTTTTTGTTAACAGCATCAGTTTGCCCTTACATCATCATAACAATTCAGCAGGACCAAACCGCATCATAGCAAGTTAGCGAGACCACTTGACCAGGGGTGAGTATATCCCAAAAAATCATAACACAGAATCCTCTCCGTGCGAATAATTTCTGCCAGCAGCGTTGTCGGGTAACCTGATCGTACTTCCAGTCCTCTGTCCGTCTTGGTTTCTCTTCCTGTATATAGATACACCGTTCGTTGTTGATGACAACATGTCCTGAAAAGAGGCAAACGATATTAAACCGACATGGCTAGATTGGAGAGATGCCACTCCCGCGGCCAGGACCGCGGCCAGGACCCAAAAATGGCCGTATTTAATGAGTTTAATATACGAGGTGGTACTATCTGGTCTCAGTATATACATCGATCGTATACACATGATATACCAAATATGAAGTATGGCAGATATCTCGACAGGTGTCGTTGTTATTGTTGCTGCTGTTAATCACGGCAAACAATTCAGTGAAATTGTGACGCATTTACACAAATGGCAACATATTTATTATAAAAATGGTACATGTATGTAATTCTATGTAATTGTTTTTTAGGCCACGTAAATAGGGAAGTAAATATTGTACATATGCCTCATATATTTGTATATATCTATTTATATCTCAATATCCAATTACGTAACATGGATCGAAGAATAAAGCATACTTCCCAGTAATTGAAAATTTAATTATCAATAAGTATCGCTCAGTTGGTTAATGGCCGACCAACGAACTACGACATCAACGCGGTCGGGGTTCGAATCCGACATGGTATCGGTTGAACTGTGTAATCCATCTGTATATACCCAGTACCATGGGCATCACGAATCTACCTTAGATGCCATGGTCAACGCTCTAAAAAAGATTCGAGATGCAAAAGAATTTCGAAAAACGTTCGACTGGAAATCATTCAATTATACATCTACAAACATCGGGGATGTAATTTAAACTTTCCGAAAATTTGTGAAATGTGCATCTTATATAAATGCAATTTACATTTTACGAAGTGATATATTTATAGCGAGGGTTCATTTTCGTACCTAAGGTGAATTGGATGTGGTGACAATTAGAGGTGACAAGAAATAAATTGTTTTATCTCAAAATACAGGTATGAAAATTTCTCCAGAAGAATCCAATCCAAGCATGTGATTAATATGGTTTAGAACATTGAAAAAAACAAAAAACACACCATTCATTTCCCAACATACTATCAACTTTCTGTTTTGAAGCCGACCATAATGTGATAATTTTTGCCAAAGTTTCACATGGATAGCATATCATTCACTTAATATGCCTGGTTCGTATGTGGGTTTGTTGTACTATAGATCAGTTGACCAAATGAAATTGAGGTTGTAAACTCTTATGTACCCATATCTGGTTATTTGTTATTTTGTCTCATATTGTCATATCGCACATTAGCGTACATGTACATGTACTTCCACACTCTGGCAAGTGTGCACGGTATTTTTTTGTGGGCACTTCGTCATAGAAAATCAAATGGTGATTCCAGAATATGAACGACAGCACGCATATACAATGCATCGTTACCAAAGCTAACAAAGTAACATTATGTAGTTTCACATGTAACGTTCAAACCAATATTTGCTTCAAATACATGTATGATTGATTCTTGCGAGATAATTGCATGCTATTTACAGGCAAATCTCAGTAGCATCGCTACAGTTATGGTATAATAATTGTTCAACGTCGCTATTGGATTCGAAGTGTCATGTTAAACTGCGCAATACATGTATAAGAATGAAAAAGAGTGAGGAAACATCCTTGCTCGGCTTCAATTATCGTGTTCTACAAGTCAAATGCCACATTTTGAGTCAATACATCAATTTACTTGCGTAATCATGAATATCAAACGTGACCTCATTTACATTCTCTGGCGGTATATCAGAACAAATCTGTCGTCCGATTACTCTTCTCGGTAATCAGGCATATCCAGTTATCGTAATGAATTTGGAATCAATAAGCCTTCTCTTGATGGTCCCATGATTTTACAATTATTATCAATACTCTGTGCAACCCGACCACGTTTCAGATGAAAAGTCATATCGTTATGATGGTCGTCATCGATATGTATCAATTTAAATGCCTCTTTGTACTATTTTGTTTTTCAATTATTTTCTTGACAGTTGCGGACATATTGATAATTATAATTAGATGCCTGAGAATAGTGTTTGTGTGATCATACAAATGAGAATTGAATTGAATTGATATACGTAATACTATGTGATTAAAAACATTATGTATTTAAATGAATACAACCGTCAAGATAGTGTCCAAACGCTATATGCACTGGAAGAATATAACAATAAACTAAGATGGTCGAAAGTGCAAACCACATCGACTTACGATGTCAGAGAACCCAGTGATTGAATAGCGCAGAAAAGTATATATTTACTACTTTATCCGACCAAATTATTGTGCTATAAACATACGGGGATGATTCCACCGACAATAGTCAATGCGTGAAATTCGTGTATAATAACGGCGCTGTTTATATCTATTTGGATATCTAATTTATGAAAGTAACTAATTGTTGGTGATTATTTGCCGTTCCACAACCTCGGCTGAGTGTTCAACATCATTTCAAATTTATATTAATTTTTAAATATTGTTTTCGTATCAGGGAGACACGTATATGTATGTATGCGTTTAGCTATGATGTGTCCCCTCTATACGAAGATAGTACTTAGAATTTCCAATCTTACAATATACCGTGTGCCCAGACGAATAACTCCATCTAGGGGAAATTCCAAGTAGACGTGCAGCATTGGGTAGCAAATGTTCGAGTATATTTTTAAGTATACGGTTGCATTCATATGACGTAAATCATAATACACTGTATTGAACTATGGCAAACTCGTCCATTTTCAATATAGGATTGATTATATACAATAAATTCAGGTAGTACAATTAAATATTGAAATGTTTTAAATAACAAGTTTTAAATAATATCGACCCAGATTCAGGAATTCCAAAAGTTTGTCTGCAAGAAGTGTGGGGAACATTACTATATGCAAAGTGAAGAGGTGTGGATTCGGATTTTCTCCTTGCGTATTTATCGCCTCTGCGAAAAGATTACTACGAGCCATCGTTTCCCCTAATGGCACTGGTAACTGTTTACTTGCACAAGGGAATAGCTTGACTTACATGTTTGCGATATATGGTTACAAGCAACTAATTATATAGAGTTACTCGAGTCAGCATAAAAAATAATCTGGCTGCTGTTTGGTTTATTATCATTGAGGGAAATATCCCTAATCTAGAACAGACAATCACAGCCTACGTAAATATGGCGATCATGTATGTTTAGATGTCCGGGAAGAGTCTGGTTGGGGTCCAGAAGTTATGGAAGGGGTCTGGGTATTTTTATGCTGCTGATTTTTGGGCAGTAAATGGGGTAGTTGTGGAAATGCAAGATTATCGATTGAAAAAAATACCGAAAAGGGCGCGTTTGTTGTCACAGACTGGTGCAGCGGATGACATTCTAAGGGAAAATTGACCACTTGAAGTTCAAATAGGCTTAACCCATGGCCGGTGGGACTTTTAGTTAACACTGTCGCCTATGTTTGTAACCATATGACACCAGCAATTTATATAATTGTGCTAATACAATATGGATCACTTGGGGCGGTTCAAACTAATAATTCTCTATACGTCACTTGATAAAGAGAATAATTATGTTACTATCAATTCCAATTTAATCCACATTCACTGTATCTTCTTTTAATAGAAGGCCGATGTCATACTGACACAGATATATCCGTACGTATTCCCGACTCTATTAGTTTTAAATTCAGAACACGATGACTCAAACGTTTTTTATGAATATATATATGTCACGTGTCTATACATTCTGATATACACGCAAACTGATCGTTAGTTGTCGGGGAACATCGACAGCATTTACACCATTCAATTAAAGCCGCATGACGGAGCACCAAATTATACGAAGTCATGTCTTTAAACATATTTTATTTGTATACTAACTGAAACAGGCTGCCTTTGGGAGCCTTTATTCAGCGTCGGAGGGGTCTGCGGCCCCTGTGTGCGCTTTACGCACATTTTGATCTTAGACAGTGGAGACCCATTTGAGCGCTTCGCGTACATTTTGATCGTTTAAACAGTTTCATTTAAAAAAAAAAAAAAAAAAATTTTAATAAAATTTTTTTTAGATTGAGTTTCCTTGCTCAAATTAAAAAAAAATGTTTTATTTAATTTTTTTCTTTTCAAATCAAAATTATGAAGAAAAAAAACAGACGCCAATCTATCCGACTTCGAATCGTTTTATCGCAGTTATAAATCGATGGACTGTCTTGAAGAGAATGCTATTTCTTCTAATCGAGGTGTCGGGAATGCCGAAACGTAAATCGTTTAATGTGTAATAATCAGTCCGACTTGATATAACTTTTGACACATTTCCATTCGTTCGGTGTGGAATAGTGGACACGCCCGGAGAGAAACATAGTTGTAAATATCATCGCATGCATTTTCACAGTGACATTAGGGGGCTGTCAGAGATGCCATTTTGAAACATGTCAGAACGAATATACTGTAGATCACAACATTTGTTCCGAAACTTAGCATGGATGATGTTAAGCTTTCTACGATCTGTACAGAAATTTGTTGGTGGTTTTACGGTGGGATCTATTATTTCGAGATAAAATTTTAAATCTACGATAGCTTGCATTGTCATCTGTTATTTCTATGGGTATTTCAGTCCATTTTTTTATGGTATCGGGGAAGAATTATTTTTTGTAGTTTTAAGAGTATTAATATAATGTTCCAGGTTTTCTCATGTTCTATCAATATACTTCAGATGCTATATGTGTTTTGCGTGTATTCAGGGACATCAGAATTTATTAGTTAGTATAATACTTGCAATTTGCGGATCTCTGGTCTCTTTCTCAATGTTGGTTCAATTAGCACAACACTAGATGTGTATCGCCATATACGGTCCGTCTGTCGGCCACTTAACCAAGTCGCAGTCAAGCCTTGAAATAGTGCATCTGTCATTTGCAGAATGAGGTCCCCAGAGGGTGAATTTAGTGACACTACCCCACATAGCGGGCTAGCATCACCAAATTCACCCTCTGTTAACCTCATTCTGCTGATACGTAAGCAGAATGAGGTCCCCAGTGGGTGAATTTGGTGATGCTAGCCCGCTATGCGGGGTAGCATCACTAAATTCACCCTCTGGGGACCTCATTCTGCAAATGACAGACACGCTATTTCAAGGTTTGCGAATCACCCGCGGAATCTAAGTTATTACCCGAGAATTGTTTTTCTTCCGGGACGACAAATTAATTGCAGTTTTGGAACTCTAGAACAGCTTTCAATCACGAAATTTATTTTCTCACAGCCACAACCTAACATCAGCAATACATTTCGTGTGCCAAATGAGTCCCACTCGCGATTGTTAGGATTCGAATGTCATAGCGGTTAATAGCATTTAGAATTGCGGGTGTTTTTATCGGAAGCTCTAACTGTCCGAGCGTTGTGGTTTTTAACACTAAATACACAAGGGCCCATAGTCACTAACTGCATGGGTGTATTGTATATATATAGACCGGGTCGTTTAATTGGTATCGGCTGAACACACAAGGTGTCTTCGCTAGAGTTGACCCAATACATCAGATGTGCCATTTGTCATTATAGACACGGACGGCCTCCCAACTAAATCGCGAACACTCAACGAACACAATCCGTATAGCTTAGAGAATAGTCAGACTGAATCTTTCTGCGGATTGGGTGTTGAATATAATAATATATATCTTGTACACTATGTAATCTTGAAATAGGCGACGAATATCATTATATCACATGGTAATGAAATATAGGGAACTTAATGAACTTAGAATAAAATACATGTACCTGCATGAAACCCTACCACTACTAGAGACATAAAACGTATAAACTAATCGCTATTTTCAACTCCCGAAATCAAAAGACAGTTAAAAGTCTATCCGTGTTTATTAAGAAGGTCCTAGAAATATTTAGGTCCGCCTGAGGCTTATGATCACCCAGCCTGGCGAACTGAAAGAACCGAATACCGACAACCTTTCTATCTTCTATTATTATGCCATATATATCTATTATATATTTTTTGAAAGATCTGTGTGTGTGTGTGTGTGTATCTGTCTGTGTGTGTGTGTGTGTAATCGATGAACTCAAAAACGACCGACCCGATTTCGATGAAACTTGGTACGTGGGGGTATTTTCGGCCGGGGTTTAACATAGGCCTATTGATTTGCCCGTGCGACGTGACCTTGACATTCAAAACTCATATCTCGGGATCCGCAGTGCTATCACGCCGGATTGATCACTGCGATGCAGGGAGGATAACTCTATTTTCATACGTCGACGAACGTTAGCAATTTGCAGGCATGCAATTACGCATCGTGTATTTTTCCCAAAATTATAACATTTACAATATATATTGTCAATTTGCAAGCTATTAAAAATCGTGCATCTATCCCAAAATATATCATTTATTACAATTTCTGATATATAAATTTTGTTACAGCTAATATTCTTAGGTCTATTGTCGATAGATTTATTTTTTGTATATTCACACCACGCATAGGCTCAAGCTGTTTACATTTACCCCGCGGGTCTGGAATCTCATCCAAGAATCCATTTAGCTGAAATGATACTTCGTTGTTGCGAAATGGAATCTACCGGTGGCCCCAAGCCGTCAATGTCAACAACATCGAAATTGTTCAACTTTGACTGCGAGAAAATAATTAGTTAAAATTTACCACACAATGCTAATTTATCTTTACGTTGAAGCTTGATAATTAATGAGCGTGTGTATATGAGGCGCGTTTACATACTTTAGTGGAAATCAAATCGGGTAAAACTGGCGGATTTTTACGGACGAATTTGATACATAGGGTATCTCGGTATCCGCTGGGCCGATTTCCCGGTATCCTCTTGCCCAATTTCCACCATTTTTGGGGTGTTGGTGTTGGAAAATTGCCAGACGGATTTTGACAAAATTTGATACTTAGTGGACCATAGTGGTAATTGTTTCCAGGGAGTGTTTTGGACGGGTCAAATCGTGACCCCACCTGACCTTGACCTTCAAAATGGTCAATTCAATATCAAAGCCCGGACGAAGTCGGGTCACCTTCTAGTCTATTATATATTTTTGAAAGATCTGTGTGTGTGTGTGTGTGTATCTGTCTGTGTGTGTGTGTGTAATCGATGAACTCAAAAACGACCGACCCGATTTCGATGAAACTTGGTACGTGGGGGTATTTTCGGCCGGGGGTTAACATAGGCCTATTGATTTGCCCGTGCGACGTGACCTTGACCTTCAAAACTCATATATAGGGATCCGCAGTGCTATCACGCCGGATTTATCACTGCGATGCAGGGAGGATAACTCTATATTCATACGTCGACGAACGTTAGCAATTTACAGGCATGCAATTACGCATCGTGTATTTTTCCCAAAATTATAACATTTACAATATATATTGTCAATTTGCAGGCTATTAAAAATCGTGCATCTATCCCAAAATATATCATTTATTACAATTTCTGATATATAAATTTTGTTACAGCTAATATTCTTAGGTCTATTGTCGATAGATTTATTTTTTGTATATTCACACCACGCATAGGCTCAAGCTGTTTACATTTACCCCGCGGGTCTGGAATCTCATCCAAGAATCCATTTAGCTGAAATGATACTTCGTTGTTGCGAAATGGAATCTACCGGTGGCCCCAAGCCGTCAATGTCAACAACATCGAAATTGTTCAACTTTGACTGCGAGAAAATAATTAGTTAAAATTTACCACACAATGCTAATTTATCTTTACGTTGAAGCTTGATAATTAATGAGCGTGTGTATATGAGGCGCGTTTACATACTTTAGTGGAAATCAAATCGGGTAAAACTGGCGGATTTTTACGGACGAAATTTGATACATAGGGTATCTCGGTATGTTTTGGACGGGTCAAATCGTGACCCCACCTGACCTTGACCTTCAAAATGGTCAATTCAATGTCAAAGCCCGGACGAAGTCGGGTCACCTTCTAGTTACATATATGTTGTGGTGTCATTTGCGCCTGTACGCTAAACATGATAGTATGAACAGCCTTTATCTGCGGACCGTTTGTTCGAGCCAAACACAACACTATATGTGTATCGCCATATAAGGTCCGTCTGTCGGCCACTTAACCAAGTCGCAGTCAAGCCTTGAAATAGTGCATCTGTCATTTGCAGAATGAGGTCCCCAGAGGGTGAATTTAGTGATGCTACCCCACATAGCGGGCTAGCATCACCAAATTCACCCTCTGGGAACCTCATTCTGCTGATGTGTAAGCAGAATGAGGTCCCCAGATGGTGAATTTGGTGATACTAGCCCACTATGTGGGGTAGCATCACTAAATTCACCCTCTGTGGACCTCATTCTGCAAATGACAGACAAGCTATTTCAAGGTTTGCGAATCACCCGCGGAATCTAAGTTATTACCCGAGAATTGTTTTTCTTCCGGGACGACAAATTAATTGCAGTTTTGGAACTCTAGAACAGCTTTCAATCACGAAATTTATTTTCTCACAGCCACAACCTAACATCAGCAATACATTTCGTGTGCCAAATGAGTCCCACTCGCGATTGTTAGGATTCGAATGTCATAGCGGTTAATAGCATTTAGAATTGCGGGTGTATTTATCGGAAGCTCTAACTGTCCGAGCGTTGTGGTTTTTAACACTAAATACACAAGGGCCCATAGTCACTAACTGGGTTTATTGTATATAGACCGGGTCGTTTAATTGGTATCGGCTGAACACACAAGGTGTCTTCGCTAGAGTTGACCCAATACATCAGATGTGCCATTTGTCATTATAGACACGGACGGCCTCCCGACTAAATCGCGAACACTCAACGAACACAATCCGCATAGCTTAGAGAATAGTCAGACTGAATCTTTCTGCGGATTGGGTGTTGAATATAATAATATATATCTTGTACACTATGTAATCTTGAAATAGGCGACGACTATCATGATATCACATGGTAATGAAATATAGGGAACTTAATGAACTTAGAATAAAATGCATGTACCTGCATGAAACCCTACCACTACTAGAGACATAAAACGTATAAACTAATCGCTATTTTCAACTCCCGAAATCAAAAGACAGTTAAAAGTCTATCCGTGTTTATTAAGAAGGTCCTAGAAATATTTAGGTCCGCCTGAGGCTTATGATCACCCAGCCAGGCGAACTGAAAGAACCGAATACCGACCAACCTTTCTATCTTCTATTATTATGCCATATATATAATATATAATATGCATATGTTTGTTTATATGTAATATGTATATGTATATGTACCTGTACTGAGATATATTGTATATTATCTCCACATATATCTTTAATGTCTCAACTTGACGATCAGAATAAACTAATTGAATTGAATCCATGATCGCCGTCAAATCCAATTGATTGGATAATCTTATTCCGCGGAGGTTCTACCCGATCGACGACCACAGATAGCTTCGCGTTAACTCTTTCAGTGCCACGGGCCGATCTCATCGGCCCTAATTTACGGTATGTAGAGTGCGAGGGCCGATAAAATCAGCCCTAAACAAAATAAAATAAATAATATATAAAAAACAAAAACTAAAAAAAATTTAGATTTTTGTTTTTGTTTGGGTTGAATTTTTTTGGGTATGCTTAAGCATGCTATAGCGAATTTAAAAACAAACTGGATAAAACTTTAGGGGCATGCTATAACTCAAAACTATCACCAAGTATTCATAGTAATAATTTTGATGCCCGTGAAAAACGTAAGATTCCCTGGCACTAAACCTACAAAATAAGTCTACACTGAAAGAGTTAAAGAATATAAGAAAGCATTATTAAAATTGTAAAAAATTGTAAAATATAATAACAAATGATGAAAAATTGTTAGGCCGATGCATTCTCTTATATATGCGAGGCGACCTATGGTCGACTCGCATATATAAGAGAATGCATTGGCACAGAGTATATGGGTTGATACAAAAATCGGACTTGGCACTGAAAGGGTTAAACATCGCCCGGTAACAATCACATGTACTAAAAGCATTGGACAAGCATATTAACGCCAACCATCCGCTTTGGCGTCGAATGCCAAGGGATATAATCAATGCACGACATGTATACACGTGTAGATCACGGCGGGAAACTGCACTTCGATGTGTATAGATGGGGACAGCTTCTGCATCATGAGTGGACCTTTGTATTATATCAACTTAGTCAATGTATCTTAATCGGTTATCCATTGTAAGATTATGATCGAGGTGATCACCAATGTTTCTTGTTGAAATCTTTGGTGTTATTTCACACCCACTTACGAGAACAGAACTTACATCTACTATGGGACGTAGAGTCGTGATGAACATCAGTTCTGTTTTATCAGTATTGAGTTTACGAAAGTTAGAAGTCATCCAGTGCTTAATGTCGCTAACATATCATTGAAGTCGTTCACCTGCTACCGATTGACTCTAAAGATGAGTGCAACCGAAAGATAAATACAACTGAATAACGCCGGCATAACAATGGTAGCTGATTCCGTTTATTTGGTAACATCAAAAAGTGGCTTCGTGTACAAAATGAATAAAACGGGCATGAGGACTCATCCCTGAGGAACACCATACATCAACGAAACAACATCCGTCCAAGAATCACCGATTTTCACAGAATGGGTTATGTTAACAAGAAATTACCAAACCACTGCAGCGCTGTACAATAAACTCCAATCTCAGGCAATCGACCAAGAAGCGTATTACATGTACGATCTATCGTATCGAATGCAGCCGTTAGATTCAATAGAATCAAACAAGTTGTCTCTCCAAGATCTATTTTACATGTCTTTCCATATAAATGTACTCACTCGAAGGACTTGCATCCCATTAAACGATATGCATGCATATAGTTATGACGGTAACAGGGCTGTCTTGATGATACATGTACATGTAGTTGTTCATGGATAACTAATTAGTTGTTTGGGGGGCGACTCAAGTTAGATTATTATCGAAAACTGATCAACTAAACTCAAACGTTTTCACTCCCGGTTTAAATATGGTGAATTTAAGGCAGCGGAGAACTCGCCCTAGTGTAACTGTGTTGTCGAATGAGTTACAATAAAATCTGGTATAAATATTTGAAATCGGATAAAAATAGTTTCATCTGATTTATATAACTTTTATTTCTATTATCGTCTGTCGATTAAATTCTCTTGGGAGATTGACGTGACAATTTGTGACACGCGCGTTGAATTATATATGCCCACGATAATGAACATTGCGTGATCGTATTTATTATTATATTGATTTTTTCGTATATTACATATGTAATTAGAACAACAATAAAGAATATTGTTTACCGAAAGTAGAAACAGGAAATGAAGACACGGATTTCAAGAAAAAACATCGTTCGCCGACGTCTTAAACATGAGCTGCTGTTTTAATTATCTGGATCCTCTGATCTTGCTATAACTTGCATCCAATATCTACATCACATTACTGTTCAACTATTGTCTGGGACAGGTGAGGGTGTCTCGATCACCAGACAAATTTGTTTAAACAATTTAACAGTTGGAAATTACATGTACATGCCGGACCAGAGGGTGTTATGAATTGTTTTACAGACACTATATACGCGCAAAACATTGGGTTCCGACCACTCCTATTTTGGGAGGAAAACAATGTTTTCCGAATAAGGAAATTTAAATCTGTTATTTAAATCATTAGTTAAGACATCTCTGTGTAGTCCCTAGATACTTTCGTATATGAGACGACATCATATACCATCAGTATCGAGACAGAGAACAAACTTCTACAGTGCACAGGCAATATGAATGAATCCATGCAGTCAACATTACAGACTTCTTTAATCTAGCCTGGTGGCTGGTAAACCTCACTTTAGACGAATATTTCAAAGAATGAAACCTCATCAATATTCATACTTCCGCAATTTATGACTTTGATTGGTGTGTACAAGTTTTCGTGCCTTAAATTGCATAAGAGTTTATAAAGGCAACCGCTATATAACTACGGTTTCAACCAATAAATTGCATGGCAGCTGCATGGAACGTATGTCCTTTTACGTTTCATAGTGATAGCATATATTCAAAACGAATGGAGGATCTAGCAACAAATTAAATGAAAGTGTCAATTACACTGTAGCTCAACTTGGGGGGGGGGGCTTTATTTTATGCTGATCAGTAAATATAATCGTAAATAATAAGGAGTCAACAAGTTTCAGTGAAGGGATTATATGGTGTAGATGAAATTGTTTTCATTTCAAACATTTCTCCTATGTATGTGGGCTGCAGGGTGTGCCAATGGCTTCAATTGTGAAACCCAAGATGGCTGCTGGCGGCCATGTTTTTAACGAATTTAGGAAAACATTTAGGCTCCCATGTAGAAGTCACCAGAAGATCCATATGAAGTTTTGATGAGGGTATGTGTCCGGTGTGGCCTGTAGGTTATGCCGAAGGATTTAGTCATTACAAAGAGTAAAATCAAAATGGCCGATGACGGCCATTTATTTTCAACGAAATTCGGAAAAAATTCTAGGGCTCTCATCCAATGATAACCCCGAAGATCCATATGATGTTTGATGATGATTGGGTGAGGTGTGTGGTATGTAGGATGTGCCAAAGATTTAGTCATGCAAAGCTTAAAATACAAGGTGGCTGCTATGTTTTTTGTTTATCGAAAATCGTTCAAATCCCATAGCTCACACATAGAGGTGATCAAAACAGTTCTCCGATAAATGGGGGCTGCTTGTTGTGGCGATGGAATCAATTTGGAAGAAATCGATGGCTCCCATCTAGAGGCCACACAAAAGATCCATATGAAGTTTGGTGACGATCGGAAGAGAGGTGTGACCTGTAGTGTATACCATAAGAAATTGTTGACGGACACATGAACGACGAGACGTGCGCACGGACGCCCACAAGCACGGGCGGCGGACGCAAACCCATGGCAATTGCCCGAACTTGACTTCGTCAAGTTGAGCTAAAATGCGATAATTTTATTGATAATTTCAGCTGTTTTTCGCATTTCCATTAGGAACTATTCGAAGGTGGAATTTCATCATCTCATTATTTCTTGTTTAGGCAATGTACTATTAACCGTCTGTTACATATGTAACATGTACCTGGTCACCCCGAAGATCCATGTTTGGTGACACTCGGATGAGAGATGTGATCTGGAGGACATTGCTGATGGATCACGGATGGACGCACAGACGAACGTCCGGACGGACGGACGGACGGCGACGGACGCCAACCCATAGCAAAAGCTCAAACTTGACTTTGTCAAGTTGAGCTAAAAAGGCAGATATCCATCACGACACAACATTTAGTTGGAAATATCAGAGAAACTATACAGGTTGAATGAAATTGTCCGACCCTCTAGTCACTTCCCTTCTAGTGACCCTGCTATATTAACACTGAAATGGGGGATACACCCTAAATCTAGTTGGATAAAATGTTACACAATAGGCAATCACCATTGTTGCCCACAGAACCTATCTACGTTTGAATATCTTTTCAACGTGTTGGATGAAATTTTACCCAACACAAAATCAACTGTAGTGTGCCCACAACACATGTCTACGTTGATTAAACTGCTGTGGGTTGAATAGGGTTGGATGACCATTTAGTGTGTGAATGTTACTCATCTGTTGTATACTCACAATAACTACTCAGCCTTGAATATCCTTTGGAAGAATTCTCAAAAATGACCTGGATGATATACCCAGAATCACTTAGGACCGTCTCAGAATTTGGAAATATGGGGAACTTTATTAAATTTCAACTAGATTTACAGGGTGTAATGGCTGTTATGTGTTAAAGTTGCAAGAAACTAACTGATCCTGTTATATAATGATGTGGTGTTGATTCAAAAAGCATACAATTATAATTATCTTTATGGTCACTATGCTGTAACGGTTCATTAAAGGGACGGGCGGCCTTCGTTGTAGGTTATAATTTAGAAATAACATTTATCATATTATTATAATTTCCTCAAGAATATTCTAAAGTCCGCCAGGTCACGAATGCGTGTTTTGGCGTATAAAGTTTTTTTCTCTGCGGATTTTGTAAATTCAGGTATCCGACATCAAGATTTTATCGGCTGGCCATCTGTCAGCCTTGAGCAATTTGTTTTATAGCGCCCTAAAAAGTATACCCCCCCCCCCAATTTTTTCCCAGACGTAAAACCAGTTACTTAGAATTTGTTGCAAATTCACATGACTAATCTAGTAAAATGTATATATTTTCATGAAGCTAAGACATAATGACACTAGTTTGGGCCAACATTGAAACTCACCACCCAAGATGGCCACCAAAATGGCCGCCGGAAGTTGAAAATATGACATTTTTTCACAAATATCTTCTAGATCAGTTCATGCTGTTTGGAACTGGTTGAGTAATATGACTTTATTTTCTATATTAACTGACCATTGGAGCAATTAAATATGCAATTATCCACTTGTGATCCCTCAAAAACTCGATTTTACAGAACGCGGTATAAAATTTCACAAAAAATCACAACTGGGATTCTAGTCATATTTCAAAAAGAAATGAACAGAAGGTTGCAATTAAGTGAGGCATACTATTACCTATGAATATTCCAACTAAGTGAAACCAAAATTCTTACTTTGGCTCAAAATGGCTGCCAAAATGGCCGCCAAAATATGGAAAATGGTAAATATTGCCCTAGGGTGTCCTGCAATCGCTTACAAGTTGTGGTTGATGTACAAACTTGGCTATTATGCCTTCTATACATTGAATACTAACATGTCTGCTGTGCCATGGTTAATTGTTACTGTTGTTATCACTGACATCACCAATAATAATGGACTTTTCTCACAAAAACTTGACATAAATATCGGCAAAAATTAACTTTTCGGCTTTGGACAATTTTTTCTAGTAATATTGTAACTATCTTTGAATTGAAAGGTGTGTATTGTATTGGTCTATCTTAAATGTGTCACACTACGGTGTTTATAGACCAAATTGCTCAAGATGGCTTCCAAAATGGCAACCAAATTGGTAATAAGTTATTTTTTTTACATATATCATTATAACATTATATATATATAATTATAATCTGCGTTATCCGAAAATGTAGCAAATTGTGACCCATTTGGTTATTATACGTGTTAGTTAATTAACTGACAATTAAATGTTCTATTATGGCTGTACCAGTTCCGTATAGGGCATGACAAATTCATTTTAAATTATGGAATTTTGCGGAGAACTTCTTTTGTGATTCTGACCATATTATTGGAATGAAATGGGCAGAACCTTGAGACGGAACTGAGATGAACCATAATATGTGACTCTTCTGGTCCATTATGATAAACAAATATCAACTGGATACAGGGTGGATGCCAAGATGGTAGCCAGGGAGTTACTCTATGATCATAGGTGAGGTGAATATGTATACATGGAGTTAGTGTATGTCATGAATGATGTGAATATGTATACAATGAGTGACTATATGGCTATGAGTGTGTTGTCCATAGTGAGATGTATAGGAATACAGGGAGAGATCATGGTCAGGTGTGTGGTGAGTCGGTATATTTAATTGCTCCAATGATCAGTTAATATATAAAATACAAAATAAAGTCATTTTACTGAACCAGTTCTAAACAGCATGAACTGATCTAGAAGATATTTGTGAAAAAATGTCACACTTTCAACTTCCGGCGGCCATTTTGGTGGCCATCTTGGATGGTGAGTTTCAATTTGGCCCAAAATAGTGTCATTATGTCTTAGCTTCATGAAAATATATACATTTTACTAGATTAGTCATGTGAATTTGCAACAAATTCCAAGCTACTGGTTTTACGTCTGGGGAAAATTGGGGGGGGGGGGGGGTATACTTTTTAGGGCGCTATAAAAAAAATTGCTCAAGGCTGACAGATGGCCAGCCGATAAAATCTTGATGTCGGATACCTGAATTTACAAAATCCGCAGAGAAAAACAATTTATACGCGAAAACACGCATTCGTGAACTGAATTCCGGGGGTTTGGCGACCTGAAATAATCTGAAATAAACGTGTGCGTCTTTCAATGGCCGGCGTTCCAAAATGAGGGGAGTTACTATCGGAATTATGCACAGTGAAGTTCATTCGTAGCCGCGGTTTACATTTTATTGAGAACGTTCTATCGCCGGTTTGTGATGGTTCTTGACTGATTTGTGACGGTTCCTTATAATCGAAATTATACATTTTCGCGACTTTTTGATAGTTAAAACACAATTTTGGAGTCATCTAGGTGATAATTCGATTAATTTTTCCATTACTCTCACAATCGGTGGCCCCAACGAGCGTAATAATAACGAAAATTCCATTGTGCGAGTCATAACAACGACGAAAACCGCAAATTTTGATATTTGTTTGGGTTCTCTCCTGATCGAGTTGGTTCTCTCCCCATTTAATCGGTTTTATACGGGTAATACTATGGCTAATATTTGGCAGGATAATGGTTCAAAATGACCATGTCGTGAAATTGACCAAAGATAAACACAACACAATATGCATTAAGTTGAAATTTGTACCACTTGTCATCAATTGCTATGAATTACACTGCCTTCCTATGATTATTCAATAACCTGTGTTACGCCTATCAAAATTCACCAAGTCGCCAGCTATAGTTTGAAAAATAACGCGTTTTGCATGCAGGCCCCACATTGTCATGAGTCAAAAGCCGATTAACTATATATATGGAATTTCATAGAACTGGACATCGGAAAGACGGGATATATAGAGTTATCTGTCTTGTTTTTTATGTTGTCTATTTTCGTAGACGCATTTTAATCAGCAAAAACTTAGACGTTAAAAGTTCGTTGACACCCATACATTGTTCTGATTATGAAATTTATGAAGTTTATATGTTGGGCATCCGCTTGCTGGATGCTGATTATATAGGTTAGGTGCTAGAATTCGTTATTTCGTTATCGCACTTGTTCTGCTGTCCAGGATAATCTGACCTGCAATCAATCACGCAATTAATTGTATCCACTCGCCTGTAAGAGGGAATAGTTGTTTTATACTAGTAAAGGCTATCTTTTGTAATATTAAATAAAATAAAATTGGATGAGGTGAAAGCAAAAATTATTTGGTCACCCGCCTTTGAATTACAATAGCAGTCGCCCCAAACATGCAAGATCACCCCCGAGTCAACTGGTCTTGGGCATGAGTAGTCACGCATCCGCAGGGATATTCCAGAATGTAAATACGGGTACCAATACTAAACCTTTAAAAGTAACTGAATCAGCCAATGGAAGTTTTACAAAAGCATGTGACTATTGGCCATAAGAGTACAATTGAAGTCGGGCCCATGTGAAGTCGACCTCATATCAAGATGGCCCAATACGAAGATGACCCGACGTACATATGTGAATCTGATAATCCTCAGATGTCCGTCTATTTTCATGAATCGACAAGAAACACATACTTATGAAAAAAGTAGAAGATACATTCAGGTTATCGCAAATTCGGTCGATGGTGAAAGCTACATGATGACGTTGCTCGTCAAGTTTCGTTTAAATCGACATGAGGACATTTTATGAACATGATATATAGAACACATCTAAATTGGATTGCGCACACAGCGCCACTAATATAATGGTTAATTTCCGTAAAATACTCCCCTCTAGACAACAACCAACAGTATTGACTTTCGAATACTTTCAGTTTGATGTTGGTAGTTTATATTCTATAATAATTTGTTCAAAAGGAATGGCTTTTAAAAGTTTTTTATTTAGAGTTTGCATTGTGAATCTCTGATTTCTCACATGCCTTGATGTATGATATGATTGACCTAATTTATACACGAAATTGCTATAGAACCCACTCTGTCGATGATCCCTTGTGCGTGTCTGGAGTGTAATATATCACAATCACACCACGATATAAGGCCTAAGTTAAACTTATTTGATGGGAATACTCATCTATGAAGTTATTTTATAGCATTAAAAAGACACTGATATATCCTAGCTTATGTGTGTGTTTTAGATGAGGTTCGTTAATTACGCTAGCGTATGGTCATATTAAGCATGCAGTCACGATATTGCGTCATTTCCTTATTTAGATTCGCGCGCATTATACGTCGGTTGTAAAAAACCCTAATTAAGGTGCGTCTACAACTTACAACTCACAATACTATCATAGTAAATTTCTTAGTTGGTATGTATTACCATATATAGGTTAGGAGAACATACTAACTGAATTGAAATATATTCATCTCTTTGCACGAACAATTATATTGTGTACACGTTTTCTGTCCGATCATTCCCCAATCATGAAGTAATGTTAATTAGCTGGATTTTGAACTGACAGCGGGTAGAATGGGTCGATTACAATCAAATTTGGTGTGATTTGAATGCCATAATTGTATCTTGGCCTTCCACGGCGCAACGGAACATTTTGATTGGACGATCGGGTAGTTTCGAGTGTTTATCTATAAACGAATGGTTCTGTAACGTTTTTGATGTTTGTTTACATAACATAGCGTACATACATGACAATAACATGCAATGTGTGCGATATCTATGATTGATATAAGAACAACATATGTCTATTATATAATATTCTTTCTGTTTATGGCGGTTTTAGCGGATGTGACTATTTTAACAGCTATACACACCACGAATGCCACCCGTGGTTTGTAAAAACAACTACAATCTATTTCAAAACAATAGTCTCCATTTTCAAACCAATGGTCGTTCTTTGATTCAATTACGTGTTAACAGATATAGATTCACAATCAACGTTGACCGATGCAAAATTAATGTTCTATTTTAATTTAATAGTATTCATTGTTCAACTAATATCTAATAACAAACAATTAATACAGCTTTGCTCATATTCAGTAAACGTACATTCCGTTTCAATAGCCATATTTCAAACCAATAGACGATTTCTCACGATCAGTGATTATCGTTATCAATCTAATAGACCTTATTGTAAAACTAATAACTCATTGTAAAACTAATAAATAAAACCGTAATTAACTTATTGTAAAACTAATAACCTATTGTAAAATTAATAGACCTTATTGTAAAACTAATAACTTATAGTAAAACCTATATCTAAAACCGTCATTAACTTATTGTAAAACTAATAACTTATTGTAAAATTAATAGACCTTATTGTAAAACTAATAATCAATAGACATATTTTAAACCAATATACTATTTCCCACGATCAATGATTATCGTTATCAAACTAATATCTAATAGCGGAATCAACTCTTTCAGGTCAAACCAATGAGCTCATTTGAAATTAATGATTAAAACACAAACCTATAAGCAATTCGTAAATTAACGCTAGGGGCGCTGGCCACCAATTTTGTTCGCAAAATCCGTGACGTCAGAAATATAGAAATAAACATGGGAGTTCCCAATGTCATGTCGATGTGACGATTTGGAATATGAGTTCACTCGGTGCAAATCAAACGACGATAAATATTCACTATAATATATAGGACATATAGTGGAGTAGATTAAGTCAAATTTTCAAGGCAGTTGTTCAAACTGTTACTAAAGCATGAAACTTTGCACATATGTACATCTTCTTTAATATTAGATATGGAGCCACGCTGAAATTTCACTTTAACCCCTCTTTTTAAGGGGTTTTCCAAATTTATAGAGCGTTTCGTGATTATATTATTTAATAAATGTCGCAATTAATCTCACCATGAAATATACGATTTAAAATTAGGCATATTCAGTTCGTATGACTCTGAGAGATATAATGCCACATTTTAAGGGTAAAATTGTAACTCCCCGCCCAAGATGGTCGTTAAAATGACAGCTGAAAGAGGGAATTTGACGTTTTTTCGCTAATATCTTCTAGATCAGGTTCTGCTGTATGGAACTGGTTCGGAAATGTGACTTCATTTTGTATTGCTCATGTTAAGAGATAATTGGAGCAATGAATATATGTCATTCGTATGATCCAAGTCCCTCCCGCGATCCCTCAATAATTCGATTATACATAACTCGGTATGAAATTTAACCAAATATCACCGTTATGAATCTAGTCATATTTTAACAAGAATTGGACAGAACTTTGCAAATTATGACATACAATTACTTATGAATTTTTGCGCTTAAGTGCAAATATTTTACGTTTAATCACAAATCATTTGCTCTTAAGCCTGCAAATAGCGTGTCTGTCATTTGCAGAATGAGGTCCACAGAGGGTGAATTTAGTGATGCTACCCTTCATAGCGGGCTAGCATAACTAAATTCACCCACTGGGGACCTCATTCTGCTAGGCCTCATTTTCTGGGAAGTAACTATGGTATCAAATTAACATTGTTTTAGTTACGTTTTCCCATCTGGGAAGTTTCTATATCCCCTAATTTGCAGAAGATAAAATCCATAATCGAGGCTCCAAATGGGTGAACATCACCAACTTCAACTGGGGAACTTCAATCTTATCCAAGGACTGCCATAGCAGTTGAGGGCCCTAAGCAGAATGAGGCCTCCAGAGGGTAAATTTAGTGATGCTAGCCCACTATGCGGTGTAGCGTCACTAAATTCACCCTCTGGGGACCTCATTCTACAAATGACAGACACGCTATTTGCAGGCTTGCACTCAAGTCTATATACCTGTAGGCCCATCATACAAGGGAAGCAATCCCCAGTGATCCCTAGATACCAGTACCTTTTATGACCATGGAAATGGTATATATCTGTACAGGATATGTCTCTTTTATAAAATGTAATAGATCTCTGGGATGGAGGCACAAATTCTTAGGGACAGGGATGCTGATAATATGAAAATATGTTTTTCCCCTATTTCTATTCAATAAGTACATGTACACCACGAGGGAAGCAAGCCACCAGTAACCCTAATTCCCCTTCTATGGCCATGGAAATGGTATATTTTTGTGCAGGAGATGTCCCTTTAATAAAATATACTAGAGCTTTGGGAATGAGGCACCAATTTTTGGGACACCAGAGACAGAGATGCTTTTGACTTTTCAACTTTCGAGTCTGTATGGGCTACTACTATGGGCCCATAATAATATACTATCAGATGGACTCCATCATTCACAATCAGAGGGAAGTAAAGGAGTGTTAGGTATTTTCACTTAAGCGCAAACAAATTGATAGACACATATTTGTGCTCAAGCGCAAATGACATTCGCTTAAGCCCAAATGATTTATGTTTAAGCTTAATATTTGTGCTTGAGCGCAAATAAATAATAAATGTGAAAAGGGCCTCCCATAAGTAAGAGGGGACTCTAAATTTCTTGAACAATGAAATTCCCTTTGTTTGAGAATTGGTATATGTTTATATTGAATATTCTCAGTAAATAATTATTCTGTGTGTTTCAAAAGAAATCAGAATAAATTGTTATTGTTTTTAAGTATTGGTTATAGATAACAGTTAATTAGATTGACTCCCCTCTTCCAAGATGCATCCTTACTGTGGAAAACCGATCGCCCAAGCGATTCATCCAGGTCTGTTGGATGGCTCAAACGACTTTTCCTACTATGGCCAGTTTGTACCCTTGATTTGAATGACACATTTAATTGTTTCGTACCATGTTTTTGGTCATTTCACACCATATATTGGTATGTTTCATTGATTCCCAAAAATGATGAATGGTCATTCGTACATGTGAAAAATTATATTAATCGTGTTAACTTAATGAGAGTGAACATGATCATGATTTAACGTTCGTGATGATGACAACCCAACATTTACATGTTAACATATTTCTTTCTTTTTTTTTCGAAACAAAATGAACCAATCGAAATTGTCGCAACAAAGTTAAAGATGCATAATCCGAATTAACGCTTGAATATTACTATTTCCTTGGCTTCGGGTAAAACATATGTGATTTGAGAATGATCAGATATTGATTTTTGAAATCTATTATTTTTTACCATCGATAATGTTTAGTGGCCCAATAAAAAGTCGAAAGAGGACGGATGAAGATGGATAACTCAAAAAGCAAGTGGCTTTTGTTATGTCAGATATTTGACAAACCCGAAAAATTTCATTGAACAAAATATTGATAAATAACAGGTTTTGGGCAATTGTATACTATATTTGACTGGTTAGCATTATTTTGGGGGCATTACTCGATTCTGGTAAACGAAGTGGCATTTAAAAAAATGGTGTTGTTGTTGTTGTTGAAATATGATGATATGGGAACCATTGAATCGGACTGAGTACCTTTAATGTCATTTTTTTTTTTAAATAATACCGGTATACTCAAAGGTACGAATTGTCGAAATGATACAGGAACTGGTATGAAATGTCCAGAACCCTGGTGCGAAACATCTCCATGTCAAACTTCCATGGTATGAAATGCCAGCAACCTATTCATCCATTGCACATTATCATTTATTTCCAATGGGCATGGATACGAGTCTCCCATTGGGGAGGGGGTCCACCTTGATACATGTATGTTCCGACAGCACCCCCTTGGAAGGAAGTTTCCTACAGATGGCTACAGGGTAAATGTATATCGGTCCAAAATTTGTTCGAAAATTATTAATTAGATATGACATTTTTGCACGATATGGCTTGTTATCAAACTCCATTTGTACTTAGCTGAATATCACTTCAATTTGCCCTAAATCAAGTAATATCATTTTACGATATCAATAATTAAGAGTTATACATGTATGATTTTATGACATCACGATCTGAGTAATACACGGTATGGCTTTGACATGGTGTAATTCTATTTCACTATTAGAATAGGCATAGATACCAATTTTTTGTGATGTCACTCATTAGAAAAAGTTGTCAATATTACACTGTTACTAAGAGGCGAACTACCGTAATTAATAGATACATGTAGGGTATTACTTGGTTGGTTTGATATTATAGGCCTGATTTCAGTCCTCAGTAGCCTCATATCAGCCTTCGTCGTCAGGCTGATTGTGATATGAGGTTACCTCAGGGTGATATAGGGCCTAATATCAAACCAACGATGTTGGCGCTGCTAGTCTACAGGGTCACTGTCTCGATGTTCCCCTTGCCGAGGAGATATAAATGGGTACAGGACGTTTTGTATCATCTTAAGTCATTTCGTACCATATTTTTGGTAGTTTCGTACCATATTTTTGGTAGTTTCATACCTTATTGTTTGGTCGTTTCGTACCATGTAGGAAATCAATTGGTCATTTCGTACCATGTTACTACATGTATGTCACACCATATGGAAACAAATAAATGATTTTCTACAAAGTACGAAATAAAAAAAGTAACTAAACAATCCGGTACCCTACCGTTATGTAAAACCAAAAATTATGGTATGGATTACTATGGAACGACCATGGTTATGGTATCAAATACTGAAATAATGAAGTCACTGCAGTTGTATATATCATTTATGTGGTCACAATATAGCATGTATAATGCAACCTGTAAGTTGACATGACCTCTGTTCTAGTTGGCTTATGATTGAGTTCTGAAGTGCTCTTCGCACTGTCATGTTTACTTGATCAACACTCCAGCAATGTTCAGAATCCGATTCCACGACGCTCGTATGAAACGTCTAGAAAATAGAATCCATATTTAATAAATCCTTCAGACATTCAATATTACTGATCGCCTGAATCAACATCTGACTGTTTGAAGCGGTTCCACTCAATGGTTGTTTTCAGAAGAAGTCGTCGCAATGTACTAGTACAGTGCTAGTACGCACTACACAGTAGATCGAACGATTATCTTACGGTGTTAGAGATGTTGTTGTTGTTATTGTTGACATAATCATATTCATACTGCTGTTGTTAGTACTTGTCGAACACATCCTAAGTTCTCCACCGGATTTTGACAGACAATCCCTGCATCTGGATCTGGATGGTGTACGGCGTATGATCCTCGCGGATGTGTAGAACGCCGGGAGAGAGAGAATTATGTTCTTTGCGGGACTGTTGAGTTGTCCGCTGCTGTTCTATTTTTAATATCGCATGCGTCCATCTCGTTTAGAGTGTTCCACTGAATAATTGTCCGTGGGAAGAATGAATTTGAGTATTCAGCAGAGTTTGTCACCAGTGGCTCTTACCGGTAGGACAGTGAATTATTACATTCCTGTTTTGAGACTATATTTGTGGCACTGAAATCTGCAAATTTCTTGGCTCGGATTTTTCTGCCCACCTTTTTTGGTTTAATTAAGCACTGAGTGTTTACAGCCGACACCTGCCCCTTATCCATCTTGTGAAAGAGCTCCAGCCTCTGACCAGTCTTTCCTTCTTTCTTCGAGTGGTCTTATCTCGCAGTCATTCATCAGTTTGGCCATGTCCTTCGATTGGTAATTGCCGGTCATGAGCCGTACAGCTCCTCTCTGTATTCTATCCAGGGCGTCGATGTTCTGCTGCTGGTGAGGATCCCACATGACGGCTGCGTATTCCAGCGACGATCTTACGAGTGTCTCATACGCAACGCATTTACTCTTGAATGGTGCCTTCCTAAGGTTTCTTCTGATGAATCCGAGCGGGCTGTTAGCCTTCTTCGTGATCTTGTCTATCTGTGGCAACCATTTCATATCGTTTGAGAGCATGACTCCAAGATATGGTGATTGAGTGACGCTTTGTATGATCTGGTTTCTGAGCTGGTTCATGTAGGTCAGTTGGGAACAGTGATAATCACAGTAATACTGACAGTGATTTCAGATACTGACAGTGAATGAGTGTGACACCCTCCTTGATCATAGTCTGTATTATACAGGGTATGTTAACTGTTTCGAGTTGGTGCAATTAATGTGATTGTTTAATCTCTACCATCTGAAATCTATTTATAGCATATTTTGCTATCTGATCAATATTGCTACTGAGTACTGATATAAAAAAGGATAAAGATGGTGTGTCTCTTTCCCAAATGTTCTGTTTACATGTACATTTGGGGGTTTATGAGTCAAATAATAACAGGCAACATGTCCTTCTAACACTAAGAAATAATATGTTCTTATAAACCAGGACAAAATATGACTATTTCTGGAGCATTACAGCACATTATTACAAATCTATATTTGTAAGCAGTAAGATAATGACAGGAAACATATTCTCAGACTAAGAAATCATTTTTTGGTGTGTATTTCACACCACAGCTCATATGTATACTCACATTAGTTTATGTCATTCAAAAGGAGAAACCCATTTAGAAAGTTTAAATGAGACAAAACTACCTCACTGTAGATGTAGTTGCAATGTACAACATGTACATGTATTCTGGTAAATGACATTGGAACTAAAATAATGATTTTTGTGTCCACCGGTATGTCATGTACCGGTATACATTGCAACTACATGTACATGTAACTTGCCTAACATACCATATACATGTATGAAGAGGGACTTTGCAAGTGTTTTTTAATCAAAATTTTAACCCAACTCTTGTTGTCAGTAAGTTTTAACCCATGCTGTTTAATGAGTTTATATATTTATATATTACATGTGTTTCTATACATGTATTTTATCTTTAGTTAGTTTGTTGTCCTTGAATAAACTTGTATTGCTGCACAATCAGTTTCCTTAATGTTCTATTATACTAAAACAACTCCATTGATAACAATACCCCTGCATCCCATCAAAATCTACTGCATTGCCATCCTCATCATTTCACTTTGGTATCCCCACCCAGGTGTACCTTGGTGTTATTCACCCAGGTGTTCCTTGGTGTTTCCTACCCATGTGTACCTTGGTGTTTCCCACCCAGTTGTACCTTGGTGTTTTCTTACCCAGGTGTACCTTGGTGTTTTCTTACCCAGGTGTACCTTGGTGTTTTCCTGCCCAGGTGTACCTTGGTGTTTCCTACCTGGGTGTACCTTGGGGTTTTCTAACCCAGGTGCATCTCGATGGGAAATCCACCTGGGTAAGAAAACACCAAGGTACACCGGCGTAAGAAAACACCAAGGTACACCTGTTTGAAAACATCAAGGTACACCTGGGTGGGGAACATCATGTAGGAAACATCAGGGTACACCTGGGTGAATAACACCAAGGTACACCTAGGTGGGAAACACCCTGGTAGGAAACACCAGGGTACACCTGGGCGAATAACACCAAGGTAACCTGGGTGGGAAACACCCAGGTAGGAAACATCAGGGTACACCTGGGTGAATAACACCATGGTACACCTGGGTGGGGAAACACCCAGGTAGGAAACACCAGGGTACACCTGGGTGGGAAACACCGAGGTAGGGTACAACTGGGTGTGGTCACCTGGGTAATTACACCCAGGTTTATCCATACCAGGGTTTTTATCCAGTTTCAGGTGGGTAAATCATGGTAAAACCCAGGTTTCGCGGGGTCTTGATGGTTGGTGGATGTCTTGGTAGATAGATTTATACCTGGGTTTCGGCCCAAAAAACCTGGGTGGATTTACCCAGGTACATTTTTATATGGGTGACAATGCCATATATTGGTACATCGGATTAACCCGGTGACGATTATATCCGATTCAGCGCATCGATCCCCCCCCCATACCAAAGTTCAGTTCGATATCGTAAACAATGTAAGAGCAATATACTGACAATTGTTTTCTATAGTAAATTTTCATTGTAATTTGGCGAACCCCATAAGGTACAGAGTTTGATTGACATATTGTGTACACTGAATAAATTATTTAGATGGCAACACAAAACAACAACTTTGTGATTTCAGTGATTCGGTGTCAATTTTAAGTCCTCGTTGCCATGGCAACGTGAAATTTTTGACCTTTGATGACCCCCGAGTACCGGACATGGAGTTTAAAAGCAGGTCATGGATAGGGGCTATACTACCAATGCCTGCTGTCAATTCGATTCTGTCCAATATTGAATAGTCAAACTAAATATATAGTTAGTGTGAATACTGTTCTTTTTCCCCAGGAGACCTGGCGCACAGATATCGGATCCCCTCTGGAGACCTGGCACTCAGTGAGTCAAACAAGATACTAATTAAACAAGTTAGCTAACCTGGATTAAACAAGTTAGCTAACCTGGATTAAACAAGTTAGTTAACTTGTTTAAACAAGTTAGTAACAAAAGAGGAGGTGGCGGTTCTACGCTGCCGTATGTTCGCCGTTCACTAACTACTGTATAAATATGGCTGTAAATAAAAAACGATACTAGTAATAGATGATAAGCCAGCCAATCACTATTCAGTTATGAGTAATACTAATTTCGACCATTCTAAAACATGAATCGGCATGCCCTTTTAAGCCATAAAAAGAACAAAGCTACACGTTTCACAGTTAAAACTCAAATTTATGTAACATGTAAGGCGTAACATTTTCCAGTCACTTGTAAACACAGTTTTTGTTTTAACAGGTGAATCCATACATCGTGACAATACAGTAACAGTCAGAAGAAGTGGTATTTTTAGGCGCACCTTTATTGCGATATTGAGCGTGCTTAATTTAGAAAAAGGCGTGATTATAGCACAATACCAAAAATATGTCGTGCTTATTGTTGCAATATTGAACGCAAAATATTGCGATACTAAGCGCCCTAAATTTCATACAGACCTGATAGTGTTATATTTATATTAGATAAATACTGTGCATATAGTGTACTTATATAATTTACAACTATAGTTATATACATATCTAAAACATTGTCTCTATTTATACAATAGACAACATAGAAGCAATAATTTGATTTAAATGTCACAATTTTGAGCCCAAGATGTCGCAATATTAAGCGCAAAATATTGAGATATTAAGCGCATAATATTGCAATAATATCACAAGCGACATGCTTATTTTCCATGAAATTTTAAAGCATGATGCATCAAACTGTATACTGGTATCACAACACTTAGTATCAATATCAGTGAGTCAGCCAAAGGTAGTTTGGTAAGAACATCCAACCAATAGTGTACTCCCAGTAAATTGTCGTAATAACTTGACGATAACATGGCGAATGATGACAATGTCGCATATCCACACGTTTCAATGAAAATTGATGAACACGGGATTAATTGATCCGTCAGTTCATTGTTTGCGGTGTTGTTGTTGACATTGAGGCTCTTGTGAATTACACTGGTGTGTACAGCACATGTACATGTATATCCTCTCTTGTAAATGTACATGCATGTGCTTTGGAACAATCAGATTCAGAACACTGTCAACTGGAGTGTCAACATTATAATAGTAGTAGCTGCTTGTGGAGTCGTTGTTGTTATTATTGTCACTATTGGTTGATATCGAAGCTCGTGTTAATTGTACCTGTATCATCTTGTGTCAGTAAATGTGCCAGTGTTTTGATACTAAGTCACAACACTATAAATTTCAACATCAGCACTGAGTCGAATGAAGTCAGACCCCGGATCACGCCATGATGGATTGGCATGAATCTCTACTCTAGAATTTAGTGGAAATTGTCAATGATTAAGCCGGTTTTCGCAGAATTGAAACTTGTTGTTATCAAAGGAACCGAAATCAGACCGTCTTAACAACTGTCCACAATCGAAAAGGTAACAGTTTCCCAAAAAACAATACTTTGCGAATAAATACGCAACGATAAATGGAGAATAAATGAGCTGAGTGCTAAAGCGGGAACTTAAACCGGAATGAGAATACCGGTAACGTACTCATGAATATACGTACCGACCCACATAACACAGAATGAATGCCGGATTAATAATACATATTAAATATCAGCAGAGTAAGATCCAGTCATACTGTATGGGGTCATTGCCGTATGTAATATGGTCGCCGATAAAATACTATTGAATTTTGACGGCATGACTTTGAATCACGAAAATATTTAATTTAGACAATTTTCATGGGCACATAAAATAACGGTAAAAAACCGTCAAACTGATGAAACGGTATGGGACCGTCGATTATGACGGCCCGAAACCGTCGAACCGACATTATTTTCTAACAGTGTACCATATCAGGAATAGACTAACACGGAACGCTATTTTCTGTTCCATGTCGTTCAAATGGCTGTTTTTTTGTATTTTCCATTACTTCAATGTGCCTTTGTTAGGTTAATGAATTCTCGTAGAAAGGTAGTTAAGATATGTATCGACCTATTTCGATACCGGGACTATTTCTAAAACGAATACTATTATGTGTATTTTGGAGAGCAAACTGCCAGTTGCCATTGATGCTGAACGCGCCTCGTTGTCCAACTCATTTCGGTGATAGAAACCCCGGCAGAATAACTGAAGAGCATGACATTTCGTGGGGATATCTGAACGCCCAAAATACCCATTTTGTAGCAATTGCCAGCAATGTAAAGGCGAGCTGCTGGATTTAGTTGCGGGGCGCTTACTGTCAAAGCATGTCAATGGATGATTGTCCCAGACAACTATCTCCATATTTGTAACCAATCTTTCTATTAGTGAAAATTTTGCTGGGTGAATGCCAATTTATCACGAAATTCTTCATGCACTCAGTTAGAATTGTGTTTTCTCGATAACTGATATCTGAATATTCTCTTAACTAAATTAATGTGACGGCATCATTAGTCGTTACCAACATATACGTCGTCCATTGTTTGATATTACTTTTAAATTGACTATTTGTTACAAATTAGACTAACCCTGGTATGGTGAACTGCGATCATTTTAGGTCTTTGACCCGAGGTGCGGTTTACTGACGCCCGAAGCGCCGGTTTAAGTGCTTGCAGACAGTGTGCGGTTTATAGGATGATCAGCGTTTTGATAGTCATAGAAAATTTTACATAAACGTAATCTTCCAGAGTTGAAGCTGCATGCATCCTCACAATTATGGATTAATCGAAAAGCTAGGGAATTCAGCTAGTTCAAGTATTATTAAATATGGACATCTCCTCCAAAACGACACTTCGTTGTTTTTAAACGAAAACCCATGCATGTTCTCTGCAAATGTTTATATATAAACAAGAATTCACTTTCTCTTTATGAAATTTGTATGAGAATTCCACCACAGTTTACTTTGATTTAGTTTTAGAAATATTTTGTTGCGTTCAAAAACATGTCAGCTAATTCTGAGGTATGTACAGCATGAATTTTCTCCATTTGAATTCCAACACTAAATGCAGTTCAGACGGATGTCCAGTTTACTATACAGTGCATATACAGTAATGCTCTAATTAATCGACCTCTTAACCACAGCAGAAATATGGGTAACTTTTCAGGATTTAGTCGGAAATATGGCTTGTTGCCATTCATCAGAAAGCTCGATTAATTAGAGCATTACTGTAAGTCGGTGGTCTAATTCTTCTTTTTTTTTATTTCGGCCGTGAAGAACTGCATTCTATTTTGGGAGGTTGTGATCTCTAGTGATGCTGTGTGATTGTTCAGTCGTATTGTGCCTCAACTCTTTTTGCCGCATGGATTCACCCAATCAGTTATAAAACAGTACATTATTCGCACGAATGGGTGTTTTTAATAAAACAAGAGTGCAGGCGACATCGGACTCCTATTCACAGATCAATTGGAGGGAACGTTCCGATAATAAGTTCCACAGACGGTCTAAATTCGATATCTGTCGCTTTTAACATAAAATGTTTATAAAAACCATACTCTTTGTTGAACGCATTATACATGTATATGTAGATCCCACAATTGAACTACTCGTCAGCGGGTATTTAACCCTATATTTACAAAATGGAGTTTCACATCAGTCATAAAAGTGTACAATGGAATCACTAAAGGGTTCACATCCCTTGGGCGATAATAAGTTCAACACACGACTATATGCAAGTTTTCAGGTCGTTTGTTGAATTTATTTCTGAATATTTCCTGCCCGAACTATTATATCTACCTTGACATGTTATTTGGACGTCGACACCTACAATAGACTGATAAACTATTCCCATGTCCACTGATTAAAACTGCAGTGGGATTATTCATTTAGGAACCAAAGGGTTATTCTATGTCACTTGACACCATTGTTGATGTCTATTTGTTTTCAGAAATAGCGTGTCCATTTTACTTACCAATCTAGATTTCCTTAGTTGACCATACTGACATTTGAGGAGGCGATATATAGCTTTCTTGAACCCTTCGTGGAGGAAGCAATATAACAATGGGTTCTGTGCAGAGTTCGAATGACCCAGCAGTAAACTAAACGGATAACCTTGCATCAGTTCATTGCGCATGCGTTGTCCAGAAAAATCCATCAATATGGCAATAGTGTAATATGGAAGCCAACACACAGCGAACATAACACTGACGATAATCATCATCAGAGCAATGCGCCGCCTACCGTGAACTAACTTCACCTGGTTGCTGACATGGGAGTTAACTCTTTGGAGACCGGTATCCTTCGACCATAGCTTGAGTCCCATGCTCGCGTAAAGCGAAATTACAATGATCCCCGGAATGAAGTAAATAAAACTCAGAAGGAACATGTCGTATCCTGTCCTTGAGTATATAGAAGACCAGTTCTCCACACAGAATGCAAGTTCGAATGTCTGCGTCTTCACTGGGATGACGCGAACCTCCAAATGGCGGACAATCACGAGAGGGAACATCACGACCACGGCGAGAACCCATGAGAGGAAGACGAGAACTTTCATCTTTGAGACTGTGACTATTCTTCTACACTTCATTGGGTGTCGTATCGCAAGGTAGCGTTCTACGCTCATGCAAACAATGGTCAGGACACTTGCTCCAATACAAATTCCTACAAATAGAAAAATACATAAAACTTTAGTCCCACACTCACACGTTGCACCGTGTCGTAGACTCAAAATAGCATGGCTGAGCGGGAATAGAAGAGGGAGATAAGAGATTGCTCTGGCCCCCCGGATACATTCGAATTATAAGAGATTGCTCTGTTTTCACATACAGCAAAATATCAATCATATTAATCACGACGAATGGGTCTTAAGAGAGCGCTCTGTACCATATACACTAAACACATAACAATTAACAAACGTACTGGTAAGTCAATAGATTGCTCTGTTTTCGCTTGAAATAGATGGCATAAAATTACCAACGTTTGGCCATTTTCTTTCCCACTTAAATTTGGAGAGAATCATATCGGTTCCACATAGAGAAAATATTAACTCCTGTCTAACCGGAATGTCAAAACAATGAACCGATCAACGGATGTGGATCAAGAGGCCAACAAAGCCTGCATCCAATTAAAGCTTAATGTATCTCAAGATAAGGTTGGCACAACTGGTTAATTTGTGATAGATTTTACATCTGTAATCAGTATCAGAAGACTGACCAACTGAGTGGTGGTTTGCTTTAGAGTGAGCCCACGTTTACGTTGGTAAGTGAACATTTTTTATACCCAATTGGCACAATCAAACTACAAATGCTACGTATTCTAAAACATTAACTAATTAGATCATACCAATCAATAATATTATTCTATATATGCCAGATATCAACTACCAAAGGGGAAGTGTTAACACATTTTGAATATTTTGTAAAAATTCCAATGATCGTCTATGATAAAGAGCGTCCATGCTTTTGCCCCCTCACCAACAGTAGCTAATAACGAGCGTTTGTGCTGCTGGATTTTTTTTTTGATTTTCGCGATGCGTGGGCCACCCAAATTATGGTATTGCATTGCAAGTATTCTTCATTTGTCTGGTTACTGAAAATTACATGGGGATTTATTTAGTGTCAAACTGGATCGTGAATCTTCAAAAATCACCACACAAAAACTTGTTTGAGAATTTTAACCGCATGTTATAATAGGGTGGGTCACGTAGCCGTACCATCGTTGTATAATAGTCAGATATGTACGTACCCTGGACAAAATCTGTAACCCTGCATAGGAAATCTCCGAAGGCCCAAGTCCCCGTTGTTATCTTCGCCACAGTCATCGGCATACAGAAGAGCGTTACTGCAAACATAAATGTAATTGAAATACATGCGCGGATCACAGAATGACGCGTTTATTGTGATTATAATCAACTTCGGCATCGCTGGACGGCTGAATATATGTTGACCAGATTCGCTATGCACATTGCCAATTTGCCATCTGAGCCGTTGGGTCCCCAAAGTATACACGAGCAAATGTAACAAAGTTTTGTTATTTTAAATTTTAGTTTGGACAAAAAATGATATGCGGTGTCAACTTTTATGATACCTCGAAATCTTTGACACGAGTTCAGCCTGTCACAATTTACATACCCTGTCACTTACAATGTACTGCATAGACTATAATATGGCATCCCGGTGGTAGGATATCCCAACAGTAGATACTCAGGGCCGGGAACATATACGTCCTAACTTGCTCGAAAATGGTGGAAAGATTCTCATATAGAGCATTCACCATTTAAAACCGAAAATTATGTTCATTCACTATTCACCATTTTCTTCATATATATAAATAACTTAACAAACAAAAAATAGCGAATGAGCTGTATAACAAGTTTTCCTATCTCACTATTAATCCAATCCCCATATAAAGATGACTGTTGAGATGTTATGTGTTCGAGTGACATCATTCACCATTTTTCGACGTTGTGGAATCTCCTTAATAACAAATATGTTCGATTTTATCAATTTTTGTAGTATCCTAGATGAGTTGGTGCAACGGATAGCTTAGTGTATTAGTAAGTCTAATATCTTGTTGCCATGCATCTTTGGACAATATCAAAAATAATCGAATGTTGAAATTTCCAGTCGTAACGTCATTGTCGAGCAAAATATGACGTATGTTCCCAACCCTGATTGTGTATGCATGAAGTGTGGTGACCTTTTAAGTTTTCGAGGTATACAAACTGAGTACACTATAACCCATTCACTTTGAAGTCTTTGTAGATTTTGAAATTAGACAAATCGCACAATATCCGTCAAGATTCTCACAGAAGGGACACGGTGACACTTTCTCGTTGTCTATGATCCATCGGGAACCAAACATTGATGCGAAGTCTGAATATTAAACATATTGGAGACATATTCGATCACGCGCTTCATCTCAACTGGGATCTCTATAGGTTCAGCGACGTCTGTAAACCGGCTACTTCCGGCGTCTATTCGGTACGTTGGTTCTGATTGCGATACTAATTCCGGTAGTTGAAGTTCACATCAAAGCCGGCAGTAAATTAAAACCCCACATGCCATAAGTAAATCATGCCACGAATCTATACTCTGCATGGCCACGATCATATAGATGTCATATTCCACCAATATTTTGATGCTCCTGGGAAATATTTTGATACTCCAACTGACAAAAACAATCAACGCAGTGGATACATTTCTTTGTTGATACATGTTCCTTGATAATTTATTTCACATTTGGTGAATGTCCAAGCTCGAGATTACATGTTTTAAGCGACTGTTGTGAGTCGCTTTCGCAACAAACATTGAATTGATTATATACCAGGGTAAATTCCATGATTGTAGAGAGCTGTGAGAGTGTCTCTGCACGTTGAGTTCTTCGTAGTTGTATGTTTACTGGTAATAGCTGAGCGGTCAATAACTGAGACAAAGTTACCCTCGAGGGTAATAAGGTGATTTACGGACCGCCATGTGACGCACTCTCAGCCAATCAGAAGAGAGGAAAATGGGATGAAATTTGATGAAGGATAACAAACATTATTAAGGAACAGGTATTAAATAAGAAATATATTGCCTGCGTTGTTTGTCCATTTTATAGCGTTCCCTCTTAGAACTTTGAACATTAAACAATTCCCATGTTTGAGGTGGTGGAGTATGATCTTTACGGCGTAGTCAAAGTACAGATTGATGTACATGTATATGATATATTGCGATGGTGGCTTTAACAGGCATGACTCCGTGTGGCTATATATGTGCAAGAAAGGATGTTACACCATGTCTAGCAATACACAGAAGTTCGACCTATATGCTGTATACGTTCTTACAATATTGAAGAAATATTTTTCCAGCTGTCTTAAATTTTTCAAAATGTTAGACAAACGCTCTTAATTTTCGCTATATCAAGAATAGATTAACAGGACCAGTGACATATATATACGTCACCTGTCAATATCCCGAAAAGGTTCTGATTTTAAATTTGTTTAAACATGTGCTGTGGAAATTCACAATGCACATTAAAAATGTTCATTAATTTCAGTAAAAAAACCACTCCAATTTATAACTGGAATTTACAAAGAAACTATGTAATGGACTTGCCCCGATTTTGAACATATCAACACCACAACCCTTTAATTAAGTTATTGCCCATGATTTGCGCGCACAAAACATATATACGATTTTAACAACTTTTTGACTAAAATATTACTGCGAAACATTTTGTCACAAAATTTGCTTACAAGAAAATAATTCCAACAAGAAAAATTAAAATAGTTACGCTATTCGTCAAAAAATGAGGGTTACAAAGTGACATTTTGAAGTGATTTAAAAACTTTAACGTGTAACTTTATAACCCTCGTTTTGAAGAATATTGGAGATATTTCAATTTTTCTATTTGAAGTTATTCTCTGGTAGGCAAATGTAACTGTGTGAAGAAAAAACATGTCCGATTTTTAAAACGAATTCCAAATGTCCAAACTATTAAATATAACCGGGTTGATTGCGGTTTAATGTCGCTTTGAGCAGTATCACGATGTTGTCATGCAGTTTTAGTGGTGGAGGAAATCCGCACACTTACGGCTAATCTAACAGTGATTTCAATGGCTGATAAACTTATATATTATTAGAATAATAGTTATTTATTCCCCGCCCCGCGACCGCACTTCGTTCCGGTGCCCGGTATCGAATAAGACATCCGGAAATTATAATATTTCATAGCTACCGGAACTGTGACCTTTCAACTTCGCGCCAACTTGAAATTCGTTGACATTTTTTGACAGGTGTTTGTTTGAGTTCTAATGGCTTAATTAATATCGTTTGAAGACGTTGGTGATGATGGAGTTTCGACGTAACACTGTTACTAACAGGCGAACGATGTGCAGCATACTGGGAAGGAGAATACCGGCTGTTCAGGTTGTTCGAACTTTGTTTACATTTCGTTAGTGACACCCGCTTTCGGATCGCTCAAACAGGCATGTTGGATCAGAAGAAACTTGGAGTTGAAGGATTCTTGCCTGTAAATGGCTCAGTCGATTCAGACTACGATAGTCTAGATGAGGAAGTTCACAAATGTGAGACAATTTATCTCGAAACATCCATTTTTGAAGTTGAGGGTGACATAAACAAATTGGAACATAATATCATTCAGTACAAAAAACGTTACCTTCATAAGTTGAAACAACTACAATCAAGAAAAGCAAGAGAACTCAATGAATTGAAACAAAAATGTGGGAACATTGAGAGGTATATGGATATTGCTATTCCATCTGAATTGAATAGTAACTCAATAATTCAGTGCACTGAGCCAGATAACAGCATTAATTTAAATAATTGTGATATCTACAAAGAAAGTGGTTCGAAAAAGAAAGAGCAGCACCGAAAAAGAAAGAAAATTCAAAACTCCCAGCTCAAGGTAGACTGTGAATTGGAACGTGTTTCTCGTGATGTAAACACCACATATTCGAGTGTAACAGACACATCATCTATATCAATCTCAGATACCCTACCTGGAAGCAGAAAGACAAAAACTAATTCACGTGCGCCTAGCAAAGTCAAGGATATTCCCCACTTGCCGTGCCACGGAAATAAGAGTATGGAGTCCACATGTAATACATCTCCAACTATTGTGAAAGATCGATTGTTGACAAAAGAAAAGATTGACAATACCCATGCCTCAAAAATGAATATAACATTTGAACAGCTGATTTCTTATGAACTTGACAACATCAGATATAACAGGAAGTCCATTCAAGAAATGCAAATTAGAAATGGTATTTTGAACATCATTTGCACTTCAGCAAAAAGCTGAAATGGCCTCATTTATTCAAATGTTAAAAGGAAAAATTGTACGAACATGGTTTCGACATGAATTAGTCATCCATGTTTGAGGTTTCCGTAATTAGCATGATCCTATTACTGCTGGTACATTTATTCTTTCTCGTTAATTTCGGTCAATGGTACACCTGCATAGACTGTCATAAGTACACTCATCCAGTTTTTAATGGTACATGTACCTAGTAGAGGTATCTCCTGATACCAATCAACATGCATTAATTCTCAAATATCTCACTTTCATATATGATCGTGTAACCTGTGTGTACGGTATATTAATATCCAAAGGATAGGAATATGGGTCGTAAAGAGATATACAATGTACCCAATTTTGTATCGATAATATCAATTGTGTCGACCTTTACATTCAACTCAACATTTATCATCATGACAATCATTAATTCTGAATTCTTTGTGAAATCACTGATTTCTGCAGAGCAAATAGGCCTCTAGATCTGAGAGTACCAGTGTAGTACACTTTCGAAATATCGTACTAGTAAATATGTAAAGTCTTTCCTGGCAAATACATGAGTTTGGAGATAACAGACAGTCGTTGCAATCCTTATATATGCAGAATGAGCTTTTTGTACATGTACAAGCATGTTAGATCAGCATTTCATTTTGGATATGTATTTATACGTTATGTGTTTCTCCAAGGGGAGTAATTCGTCGACCTTATGGGGCAAACCACTGGCCATCGGCGAGTAACTGCCAACTCCGCCAGATAACGATGCGTTTTATTATCTAGACATGTACCACGTATAATGGCTGAGAATAATAAAGTATTACTTATTACTTAGTTACAAGTAAACGATGGAGTTGATCAACACGAGAAAATATTTGTAACCCCCAGTAACCGGTTTTTTTCGCACCGAAACTGGCATACATGGTTGTATACGATTGCACCCAAATGTCTAGAGTCCAAGCGAACATAACTTCGTGATTGTCACTGCGGAATATAGGCGCATATCAGATCATTTGGCTCGGCAAAAACCCGATAATTACCACCACACACTCTATCTGAGTAACAACATAATTTGTTATCAATTGGCGCCACAGTGACACACTGCCACCTGCGGATATGATTTCTTATCCGCAGGTCACGTGGTGTGACCGTTGAAATCCTCGCGAGACTTCTGTAATCTTGCGATGCTGTCTGAAGCGCCTGGTGTTATTGGAAGGTGATCATAGTTTGTCATCCAAAACCAGGAAGCCAGTAACGCGACAACGCATATTAATTTCTGGATATAAGATCGAAATTTGATTGATGGTATGTCTGCTGGAAAAAAATGCAGAGTTATCGTTCGTGGAGACCACTCTCCAGGATGGGATAATCAATCTTTGAAGATCACATGTCTGGTTATTGACAAGTTTCATCGCACATATCCGATCACTTCCGACGGCCTGTCTCTTGCCCATGACATTTAACACCCATTATTACATCAGGTATGCAACGAATACGCCCGGTGTACAGTATGGGAATCAGAGACTCCAAATTTGGACCTCAGGTACAACTCAGTATGCCCCATTGGTTCCATACATTGCAATTTGTTGAAGATTTGGTATGTAGTTCTTATTTAACAACGCACATGTCAAAATCAAATTTTATCACGATCCGATGACTTTTTGCGAAGTTATGTCTCTTTTTCGACTTAGAATTCGCATTGTTCGAGTTGTCCGGATGATAACTGTAGAGCAAAATTAAACATAATTCCCTGGTACGTATATCACATTTGAGACACAATATTTTAATCATGGCCTGATGATTGCTGACGAAATTATTAGCCGGAGTCATTCCCCTATTTCAACTTAGACATCACAACCAATGTTCAAGAGAATGTCTTGTTATCTGGTGTGTTGTTCACATTTGAGGAGACACTGTATCCTGTCAACTTAGTATCGGGCGATGGTCCGTTGATTTTGACGAAGTTATGCGTCTTTATCGGCTTAGAAATCGCACTTTTTGGGTTGTCCCAATGAAAGCTTGAGCAATATTCAACAAAATATCTTGATATTTAGTATATGGTTCATATTTGAGAAAACGCAGAATCAGAATCAGAATACTTTATTTCATGACATAACATCTAATATATATTTTGGGACTTCTGTTTGTCTGTCTGTTAGCTATGGCCGGGAAAACGTTGGACCGATTGAGCTCAAACTTCCAACCTAAGGTTATAAAATCACGGGCAGTGTTTACCGCCGTTTTGGAGAAGCTCCCAGCACCCTTCTCCAATCTCAGTCATCAAAATGACCGTCACTGGCACTGTGGAATTAATCGCGTTGATAGTTAAAGAGTGTTCGTATCCGCAGTGTCGTTGATAAAGAGCGTGTCTGTCCAGACATGAGCGTGTTGTGTCTGTGTCCAGACATGAGCGTGTTGTGTGATTCTTATGTCTGTTCGTACTTAGGGGTTCCTAGGAATGGGGGACATTTTCATCGGGTCAGTTTTTCCGCCCGAGGTGACCTTCACCTTGAAACGGGTACCCACAAATGATCTAATAAATATTTTGGGACTTCTGTCTGTTTGTTTGTCTGTTAGCTATGGCCGGGAAAACTGCTTGACGGATTTCGACAAAATGGTCAATTCAAGGTCAAATCGGGTAAAACTGACGGATTTCGACGAAATTTGATACCTACGGGTAATTTTGTCCGGGGAGTGTTTGGACGGGTCAAAAAGTGACTCCGACCTGACATTGACCTTCAAAATGGTCAATTCAAGGTCAAAGCCCAGACGAAGTCGGGTCACCTGCTAGTAATATAAACATAGACATAATAAGAAACAGAAGTGAGATGCCATGTGTAGGCAAAATGACCTATCCAGGTCGTCTTCCTGTTGCCACCATCAATAACAAAAAAATTGGCTGATTCTAGGTTTATTTTATAATATAACCGGTCATATGACACGTGAGAGCTGGATTGATTATGTTATAACCCTTGTTCATTACTAAAATCTAATAAAAGGACAAATAGATTTAGAAATCATGACGAGAAACCACATAAGATTGGTTAAATAGACAATTTTTTATAATTCAATTAATTGATAAATTAATCAATTAGCATTAATCCATCAATTAATCAACTAATTAATTAATTAGCACTGAATATAGGCATATAAATATAAATATATATATATGTCAGGCATTATGAAAATTCTACTAATGAGGGAAGGTCGTCCAAATAATAGTAACAGTTTCTTTCCTTTTAACTGGTTCGTTGAAAGTTAGAGTTAAGTATATCATGTTTGTACAATCTGGACAAAACTTATTTTTGCACTTAATAATCATAGAATAATTATCAATGGTCCTATTCTTTCAACATGTTGTCCATTTATATTCAGCCTACGATTCGCAACTACATAAGGACCATTTTTTGGTTGTATCACCATATCTTTAGTTTTATTTGTGTTCAATGATAGTTTATTTGCTCTACACCAAATACTCAATTTCTCAAGTTCCTTGTTAAAGTAATCATACAAATAATCCAGATTACTGTGCGAAAAGTATACAGTTGTGTCATCAGCAAAAGATAAAAGTGATAGAGCAGTAGATTTGTGCATATCATTAACATAAACTAAGAAAAGAATGGGCCCAGCAAGATATCCCTGACGGACTCCACATGTAATTAGTAGTTTGGAAGAAACCATACCTTCCAAATCAACACATTGAGATATATTGGTCAAGTAATTTCTAAACCACTCATTGGCTTTGCCTCTTACTCCATAGGATTCAAGTTTACTCAGCAGAATTTCATGATTGATTGTGTCAAAGGCCTTAGAAAAATAAATAAATCCAGTTAGAGTACAATCTGTGTTCTTCTTATCATTGTTCAAACCCACATCATAGAGTAGCTTCAAAATTGGATGAATTGTTGAGTGATCTTTTCTAAAACCATACTGATCATGATAGAGAATGTCATGTTTGTTTAAAAAGTCAACTAATCTGTGACACACAATTCTTTCTAAAAAAAATTAAAAAATGGGAAGACTGATTGGGCGATAGTTTCCCATTATCTTCGAAAATAGATTATCGCGGCCCTATGATATTTGACGGAGTTATGCCTCTTTTTAAACTTATAGATAATTAATGTCTGGGTTGTCTGGGTGATAATTTGAACAATATTTAACAGAATACCTCGATAGTTGGAAAATGGTTTAGAGTGCAAAAACACAGGGCAAGTTCGCAGTTGGTCCGGCGGTCCAATGGTTATGGCGGAGTTATGTTCGGCTTATAAATCATTGTTTGTGTTTCTAAATGATAACTTGACCAGATTTTAAACGAATCTCTTGACATGTATTATGTGAACAACCTTTGAGAACACACGGGTCGTCGTCAAGTCGGAATAAATGTTTAACAGCATTTGACTCCTTTGTTCTTAAACACCCCTCATTTTTTAGCGGACGTATAGGGTCAGCGAACTTTTTATTATCATAAATTGTATACGCAAATGGAAAACACAAAACGTCATTCTTATACATGCATGGATTGACAAACATTTGCATAATTATTGCCGTTTGTTTATCGTGATTATAATTCATCACGAGTTGAAAATAAAATATTAATAATTGCGGGTATACTTCAGACGCTATATTTTATGAAATGGTACAATCGACGTGGAAATTTAAGTAATAGTATATTGCTGTCACATTCTTTTATATTTTTACATGGGATAAAGCCTGAGTAATCACTCAAGTTTATTCGCAGTATGTCATTAAAATGTAACAAAACACTTGATATGTTTGGTTTTTTTCCGGAAATTTTGTTTGGTTTACATTTCTGTTCCGCAACCCCACCCCAAAACTCAGATGATGCTACTTTTTCATTTTCTGATGCCCATATTACTCTCTTCTCGATGGGTGATCTGCCAAATCTTAATCTCACCAATTCTGACCCAATCACTGTCTCTGATAGCCAAACTCTTGAAACCTTATAACAAACACACCATTAATTCATCTGTTCGTTGAAATGTATATATATATATATATATATATATATATATATATATATATATATATATATATATATATTAAATTTGGAAGATATCGGCGACAAAGCACTCCCCCCCTACTATGCAAGTTGGTCATCTTTATCCACACTATTATATTACTCGCATCATGTGGATAACTATATATATATATAGGTTTGGTCGAAAACAGCGACAAAACATATTAACTACATGTATTTTGTGCACACCCCATCCCTGACTCGAAACGGCACAATTTGGCGTTTTTAACCACACCATTATATATGGAGATGATTATATATAAACTTGATGGAAATCGGCAACAAAAAATATTGTTACCGATTTTGATGCACCTCTCCCCCCACCCCTGACTCGAACGGCAACACTTTGGCATCTTCAAACCACACCAATTAGACTCCTCATATTATATGCATGTACATTACATATATACATATGATGGATATCGGCGACAAAAAATATTCTTGTTGATTTTGGTGCCCCCTCCCTCCTGACTCGGAACGGCAACACTTTGGCAACTTTATACAACACGATTAGATTCATCATATCATGGGGATGATCTAACGAGCCACGTCCGTTTAAAATACGATCGTCAAACAGAATGTCTAACGAGTACAATTCGGTTTTCAAAAAAAATTATCTATTTGGAATATTTCACTGTGAATGCAAATTAAAGAATTGTAGTTTACAGAACTAATCCTCACATTTAAACTAATGTTGCTTTTCCCCGTCAGGTCTCGTTGAGACTCAGATCACGGATCAGACTCACTCCATTTACGGCGGCTCGTCATATATAAAATCTTACCTTCTTAACTCGAACTTTTATGGATACTAATGCCATTTCACTCTACTGGTCGATACCGATCGATACCATGCGTTTAACCCTTTAACATAATTCCCCCATAAGGTAGCAGTACAGTATATCGAGGGTCTCAACTTTAGAACAAACAAATGTCTGGGGGCATAACTCCAAGTGGAGCCTGTGTTAAATGTGACATTACTAGTTTGATGGTTTAATTATTTCACAAAACTGAAAGTTCGTCAAAAAAGTGAAAAATTGGGATGCGTAACATGCTTGCCGTATTCAGTGCAAGCTAGCTGAATAGTCAGATTTTTCTCCCCTGAATTATGTCATCTGCACTTACAAGACAATTGTTTGAAATTGCAAACTCTATCAGATAAAAGAAGCTTATTTACTGAAATTCACTCTGTCATGATCTGCTTCTGGGTTGAAAATTGTCAAGTTTAGTTGTGTGCGTGCAAACCAATGGGCATAACTCAGTGACAAATTGTACGAACAAGCCGAAGTACAGACATTTATTTACAGGTTAATTAAAACAAATTCGTGTGATTCACATATTTTGTTTAATTACTCTGCATGCCGGTCATAACGCAATGATCCAATGAATCTGGCAGTCGTTTCTAAATTGAACATACGGTATATGGGTTGGGAAGTGTGACAGAATGGATCTATCGTAATCAGGAGTCATAATAGCATGTAAATGTACAAGTCTTGCGATTTTTCATACCGTACGATCGCGAGTGAGCAAGTTAATTCGATCGGTAAAGACTAGCGCATTATTTCGACTGTGATCCCTTATAGTCCAGGAGATATTGGTCGACCTCTGCACCCCCCCCCCCATGACTCAACTTCACCCCACTAATTTTCTTCCTTAAGGTCTCCTCTAATTTTGTTCACTTGTTAACAAGAAAAAAAAGTGGCCGCAGAGACTCCAGACAAGATGGCGTCCATCATGGCGGCCATTGTTTTAAATGCACCAGGTCTCTTTGATCGCCGTTATAGTAAAGATGATATCACATACGGTCTTGTTTTCCGCTCGATTCGTTATGCTAATATACAACCCTTACAAATTAGCCAAAAATCCGACACCAGAATCCAATATGGCGGCCAAGATGGCCGCCGAAATGTGAAAATATGCTATTTTTCTGACATGTTACCACCTTTCGTTTGTCTCTGTGGGAAAATGTTGGCATCTTTGCTTCATGTTATACATGTATCATATAGAGGAGTCATTGGCGACCACATGGGGACCATAATATACATTCATTGCGGGATATTTTTGTCCGATATCACGTTTTCCCAAATGCCGGTATAATAGGTCAAAGCCGAATCGACGTTAATAACGCGATGTAATGTTTCGAATCAATGAATGTTATTGCTATTATAACAACACCCATGCATATATATGTGCAGGAGATACTCGAGCTAGGATTCCCCTTATACCTGAGTTGAGGAATATTTACCCAAATCCAAGATGGCGGCCAAAATGGCCACCAGAAATAAAAATTCGCAAAAAATCGTTTATTTTAACATCAGTGAACATTATTGTCATGAAAACTTAACACCTGCTTACTATTGTGAGTTGGGAACACTTAGGCGAAGAACTTTCCTTGTACCATATCCAAATAAAAGTCCCCCAAATCCAAAATGGCGCCCACAATGGCGGACAGAATTTGAAAAATTACCGAAATTCCCTCATATTCACATCATTGGGCATTATTGTCGAGAGAACTCCACCCATGCTTACATTTGAGTTGGAAACACTGAGGTGAGGTAATTGCATTACATCTCATGCAAGAAATGGCTTTCCAAATCGAAGATGGCGGCCAAAATGGCGACCGAAATTTGAAAACAAGTCTACATTCCTTTACTTTCTTAGGATGGGCGTTATTGTTTCGCGATTTCTATCAACCATTACATGTTGATATGGAATAGTGACATGAAGTATTCATTAGGGTTTGGCAATTGATACTCACAGCCAAGATCGCTGCTATTGGCGGCTAGAAATTGAACAGATATCGATATTTTCACGTATTAATTTCAACTGTTTGTCATAATATCGGTATGTATGGACGAAACTGTACATAAACCATCTACTAGTTCAACTTAAAGGTATCAAAACGCATAACATAGCTCGTATCCTTCTGGAAAGATGAAAAACCACAATTAATATCGCGATGTGGCATTTCGATATCCATTCTCCACTTAGCGCCGATAATGGCGTAAGCGTAGGTGCGCCGAATAGTTATATCAGAACAATTACCTGATAACATATTCTGATTTGCCACGTCACGTCCATAATTACCTGGACCAGCTTCCATTGGTTTGTCTGATAAATCTAGGTCGCTCACACCGATAAAGTATTCACCACTTCCTGGGATTAGGGTCCCTCTAATCATAACGTTTCAAACAATTCATTTTCCGGTGTCTAGCTTACGATTTTAAATATTTGCTAAATATGATATGTGTGCGTCATCTTGAACTAGGAAGGCATATGACCGATGAGTATACAAGCTTACAGAAGGTCATCTCTATGTATGTGTCTCATACCCCATTGGGATAACGGCATGTACACCTGGCGAACCAGTTAGCTAGTCACTTCTGAATATATGGTTCGTCAACTCACAAACTCAGCGAACGCATTGGCATATGTGGACAACTTCGACAGAGTTTCGAAAGTTGCTAGCTGTCTCATTCCCTTGGCCAGATGTCTATCTGCTAAGGAGAAGACCATAGTGTACAGACTACCCACACGTCTTGACCATGATCCGAAGCAAACTGTGTGACGCCCCGCAGTTGTCTCGTCGAATATCTCCCAGCAGAGAAGAACAATGCTCGCGTTGCTAGTTTGTGGACATGCGCCATGATAGTGGGAATGAAATGGCCACGGTAACACCACCCCTACACCTGGTGCATGTCATGCGGTCGGTTTTTTTGTTGTTGGTGTGGTAAGATTGTATTTCCACATCCGTTTCGAAGCCTTTCTGAGTCAACTACGTACATTTTTGTCTGGATAATACTGTGCTAGCCTCCCTCAAAACAGTCGGATGGACTAAAGGATAATGTCTTTATAGCATGAATGTATGCGTTTTTTGTTATCCTCTCTCAGTATGTGGGCGGTATTATTCAAGAAAATGTCAGGAACTGTGTTGCAGTTATTTCACTTTACAGTTTCGATGGCAATGGCTGTCATGGTCCAATTTCATTTCCACTATCATGACACATACCCACAAACTAGCACCGTGTGTATTGTTATCATTTGCTTGGAGCTGTTCGATGAGACGATTGCTGGACGCCAACAAGCGTGTTCTTATGATCATGTTCAAGGCGTTTGGGTATATTATGCATTATGGTCTTCTACGCCTTAGCAGAAATGCATCCGTCAAATGTCGGGCTTTCAACATTAGAAGCCATATACATAAGTTGTCCGGGTACGTCAGTGCATTAGATGAGTATGTGAATTGATGAACCATATATTGAGAAGTGGCTATTTGGGAAGATCACCAGGTGTACACGTTGTTATCCCCATTAGGTCACCAAAGCTGACAATACGCAGATAGATAGGTCCTCCTCAAAGCTAGCTAGCTAGTATACGCATCGACCGAATACCTTTCTAGTGGATCGCTCAAGATTACGCCTATACCCCATATGTAGCATCTGAATTATACCATAATATATACCACGAATGAAGCTAGCTAAGAATTCCAAGCTTTCGAAACAAACACGTGAGCTGGACACCGGCATATGTATTGTTTGAAACATTCCGATTAGTGGGACCCTTCTACAAAGAAGTGTAGTAAACTGTTGTTGTGAGCGAGATAGATTAATTTGACGAAGAGACTGAAACGGGTCTAGATAATGCTGAATGTGGCAATTCAGAATAAGCTCAGGTACTGTTGTTTTGATTTTTGGAAGTCATAATATGACTATTCGGTGCACCTATATACGGTTGCGGCCAGTATGAGCCCTTAGTGGAGAATGGATTTTGAAATGCCACATCGCGATTGTGGGTTTTAATCCTTCCAAAAGGCCACGACTTACGTTGGAATTAATAGATAACTTATAGTATGTACCGTTTCGTCTATACAAATCGATATTATGACAAAAAGTTGAAATTAGTATGTGATAATATCGGCTTCTTTTCAATTTCTGGCCGCCAGTTTGCCCGCCATATTGACTGTGAATATCACTTGCCAAACCCTAATGAACAATTCATACATATCAACATGTAATGGTGGGTAGAAATCGCGAAAGAATAACGCCCATCCTAAGAAAGTAAAGGAATGTAGGGGCGTTTTCAAATTTCGGTCGCCATTTTGGCCGCCATCTTCGATTTGGAAAGCCATTTCTTGAATGAGATGTAAGGTAATTACTTCATCTCAGTATTTCCAACTCAACTGTAAGCATGGATGGAGTTGTCTCGACAATAATGCCCAATGATGTGAATATGAGGGAATTTCGGTGATTTTTCAAATTCTGTCCGCCATTGTGGGCGCCATTTTAGATTTGGGGGACTTTTATTTGGATATGGTACAAGGAAAGTTCTTCGCATAAGTGTTCCTAAGTCACAATAGTAAGCAGGTGTGGAGTTTTCATGACAATAACGCTCACTGGTGTTAAAATAAGCGATTTTCGGCAATTTTTTATTTCTGGTGAACATTTTGGCCGCCATCTTGGATTTGGGTAAATATTCCCCAACTCAGGTATAAGAGGAATCCTAGCTCGAGTATCTCCTGCACATATATATGCATGGGTGTTGTTATAATAGCAATAACATTCATTGATTCGAAACATTACATCGCGTTATTAACGTCGATTCGGCTTTGACCTATTATACCGTATTTGGGAAAACGTGATATCGGACAAAAATATCCCGCAATGAATGTATATTATGGTCCCCATGTGGTCGCCAATGACTCCTCTATATGATAAATTTATAACATGACGCAAAGGTGCCAACATTTTCCCACAGAGACAAACGAAAGGTGGTAACATGTAAGAAAAATAGCATATTTTCACATTTCGGCGGCCATCTTGGCCGCCATATTGGATTCTGGTGTCGGATTTGTTGCTAATTTGTAAGGGTTGTATATTAGAATAACTAATCGAGCGGAAAACAAGACCGTATGTGATATCATCTTTACTATAACGGCGATCAAAGAGACCTGGTGCATTTAAATAAAATTGCCGCCATGATGGACGCCATCTTGTCTGGAGTCTCTGCGGCCACTTTTTTTTCTTGTTAACAAGTGAAAAAAATTAGAGGAGACCTTAAGGAAGAAAATTAGTGGGGTGAAGTTGAGTCATGGGGGGGTGCAGAGGTCGACCAATATCTCCTGGACTATTAAGTCAGATGAATTGATCTTGAATTTGACCAGTTGTTGTTTTGCCATTAACCCATGATATCTTCGTCAATCGTAACGATATACTATATCTTCGGCTCCGGATCCGACGGTGGGTATAACACAGTGAGCACCACGAGTAAAGCAGAGTTACGATGTGTCGGAACATCTTTTGCTCCTGAAATAATTTTCAGAGTATTTGTGAAGGCACAGATGACCCATTCGTGATGGTCATCGTACTGGGACCGAACAATACCATGTAGGATTCGAATCTATGCTTCCCCCAACACCCCCCCCCCCCCCCCTCCCACTGGGGCCAGCGGACAACCCACAATAATTTGTCAGAGAAATAAGCGCATCTCAGATTGTGAAATTGTGTGTGCTGCTTCTACTCTTTGTTATGTGCCAAAAATCGACTGATATATCACGTTTACGCTTCCTTGGTCATGGCCGCGACTTAATTGCCACACAGACTGTGATAATAATAAGCCATTTGGGGCCACTTAAGAGACTTTGTGGGAGAATTGGGCGTAAAATTACCCGTCTGTTCTTCTGAAATGATCGTCTTCGTCGCATGATTGAACTCAGCGGTGTGTTTACCGTGAATTGCCCTTTTTATACCGGGAAACTTGTCTGGCCGATGATCTCGACAATACACAACTACGTGTACCCTTACCTTGTTAAGTTGTGCTGCAATAATGTTATGGTGTTTGGCTGATGCTGGTGTGGCAAAGTGGCGTAGTTAATTATAGTACCATGCATTATTCCACTTTGTCATTTTCGCGGTTTTTGGCCTACCCGAGCAATTCAGGGAATATCCAGTATATGTATGAGAGATTAACTATGACTATGACTATGTATTCATAACTCATCCATATGTTATCTACAATTATATCACATGAAACCCCAAGTATATCATTTAAAAAGCCATTACATATTTCCTTACATATGTTTATCTCACCAGTGACGAATTGCCACTTGCTTCGAGGGATATTTGGCATCGCGCCAACAAAATTACAGCTTAGATTAATACTATTTCGAAAAGCCGCGCTTGACATCAATACCAGACATTGCAATATGATTGCTTTTTTAATTAAAGTTCATTTATTGTCCAACGTCGTTGCACTAACGAAATTAGGCACAAAAACAAAGAGGCAAATTGGGTGACTTTGTTTTTTTTTTTACGCAAGGCAGAGCGTATATGGTTGTGAAGCGTCTCAGCCAACGGCGTGCATTTTACATACATTCTTTTAATGTATAAAGCTCTAGTTTTTCCCGTGTGATATACAAGACCTTTAACTCGTTATGTTGGGGTATAAGACTCAATTCGTTGTGAATAAAATTTATTGAACTTATATCCTAACATAACTCTTTGGAGATCCTCTATATCTATACAATGTAATCTCGAATTCTTCCTATCTCAATACTGCAATAACTGAGTATGAAATTCGCATGGCGACCAGAAAACTGCGTGATAATAAGGCCCTGGGTTTTAACCGAGTATCGAACGAATACATAAAAGTATATGCACAATACATGTTACCAATCTATACCAAATTTTTCGATGCCATACTTGACAGTGGATGCTACCCATCTGGGTGGGAAATTGGCATAATACAGCCAATCTATAACAATTCAGGTGATGTTCATAAGCCTGATTCATATCGAGGCATAACTCTTTTGAGCTGTCGGTCTAAAGTTTTTACATCTATCTTAAATACAAGGTTGACATCTTTTTCTGAAGATAATGAAATCATAAGCAATTTTTTAACTGGTTTCGGGAAAGCGTATTCCACAATTGACAACATCTTTATACTGCAATGTATTATCAATTTATATTTATCAAATGGTAAGAAATTGTATTGTGATTTCGTTGACTTCAGTAAGGCATTGGACACGGTGTGGAGTTGCGTTATGATTGAATATGCTAGATTGTGGAATTAACGCGAAAATAGATATGATTATTAAGGACATGTATATTAAAATTAAAATGCGTGTTAAAGAGGGCGAAGCAAAACAGAGTTCTTTTATAGAAAAAAATGGTCTATTTCAAAGTGAATTAATGTCACCATTTCTATTTTCTTTATATATTAACGACCTCACAACCTTTCTGTCAAATTGTGCAATAGATAACCTCCATTTTCTAGACAATAAAACTATATACATGGAACATATTGGAATTTATATCAAATTACTTTGTATATTTTATGCAGACGACATGCACGGTCCTGGTTACCGAGAACGAAGAAAATATGCAGGGCATTTACCGACTGTACCATTCATTCAATCAATGTATTGGTATTCTGATCATCAAAATAGATATAACAGAAACATACATTGTAATTATTGCAGATATCGATGCAAGTATATATATATATTTTTGCATGGATGCACATTTGGATATAATATATGTGTGCATAGCAATAGTGTCTTGATCTGTATATAATTATATTAATATTTATCTGATAGATATATAGGGTTATTGTTATTGAGTTCGGCGTTATTGGTTACGTGTTCGGTCAATGGATATTGATATTGATTGGTTTATGTGATTAAGCCTCAAGAGGAATCAGATTGTAGTACTTGTAGCGCTTATCAAATAAGCGCACCAATAATTATAGCCATAAACTATTATATTGGTATTGGGGTCCTTCTTTATAAAGATTTGGTACATGTGTAAGCATTATGTATATCATATCGGTATATTTTGTTTGTCCGAAAATGTACCCTCAAGAGTTCCGAAATATATCGATGACCTTTTTTTTTTATAAAAACAGAGAGATTCTTGGTAATTGTTCTGTTGCGGTTATTGAATAGTGCTGCTAGCTTGTTAGCGTTTGGTCTTCGGTAATAGTATGGTCTCATGTATTTTACGCGTATGTCTTGGAGTTCAATACATTTAAGGATGACATGATACTCGTCGCCTATTTCTGAGTTGCAGAGGGTACATAATCTATCCGAATATGCGTCATTGGTCCATGCGCCGTATTCTATTGGGAGTTTATGGTTCCTTGTACGGAAGAGAAGGATGCTTTACACGACTCGGTGGTTTGTTATTGATAGGTAACTTTCTCGTTCAAAAGTAGTCTTGATAATGCGATAAAAGGCGAAGTTACTGGATGTTGATATTAATGACCATGCACCATTCTTGCAGATAAAAGTCGTGCAGTTTACGTTCGATAGTTTGTATGAAGTGCTTGGGACTTGTGACGTACTGATTGTTCCACACGTACCGATGCATGAAAACTCCATGTTAATACTAGAAAGACTAAACACGTGATTTTCTGTAAAAAAAAAACCAAAAAACTACCGAAAAACTTGCCGATATTCAGAAAATTGGAAATTGTTAAAGAATTCAAATATCTTGGGGTTAATTTCTTTTATAATGGGAGATTTTGCAATGCATTGAAACAAAATCATAACACAGCAATGGAAGCCATGTATGGCCTGCTCAATAAAGTGCGTAAACTCCACCTTCCAGTTAATTTAATGCTGAAACTATTTGATAGTATGGTAACTCCAATAGCTCTTTGTGGTAGTGAATTTGGTGCTTCGAAAAATGTGATATTATAGTGAAATTGCATATGAACTTTTGTAAAATTATTTTGCGTATGAAATCTAGCACACCTAGATTACATGGTCTACGGAGAGCTTGGTAGACATCCACTGATAATTGATATACAATGTAGGGTGTTATTATACTGGTCAAAGTTATACTCCTCCGACGGATATGAATTAGCAAAGAATATTTATCTTGTGATGAAGGAGGTCCATAACAATGATAGCACATATTCTGGAAGTCTTAAATTGTTTGAGTTTATAAAAACTCAAACCGGACTCACTGGGACGGAGCCCTGGAATATTAAATCTCATCTAATTGAATTAAATCTTAATTGAATTAAATCTAATTGAATTAAATCTAATTGAATATTAAATCTCATCTCATCTGTGTTAAAATGTTTCTTGACCTGAAGAAATGATCATTTTTCAGCGTTTAGTGCAAAGCACATGCATTAGCCGAAAAATATTGTATTCACTGTTCGTGATACTAATGAGTGAGCGATCTATTATCGCTGCGTGCATGAACAATGGGAAGAGGTCACGCTATTATAGAGCGTGTGTCATTTCTAGCCAAATCGCCTTGTCCGTCGGGTCAGCTCCAATTTTTTTGTTTCAAACATTTGAGTACTGTTATGGATTGACGGTTCAACAACGTAAGGAGAGGCGTATGTTGAAACTATATCTGAGAAACATATATTCTTATAACGCATGAAATCATGCATATTATAAAAAATTTACGTTGAATTTTGTTCAATAATCATTAATAAAAGTTAATTGCAACTTTGAAATGTGCGTATCGCACCTTATTTATGAAGTAATAGTTTTATAGTCATTTATATTAAACGCATAATTATAATGTGTCAGTCGATCACGATCATAGTGTATATATTTAAACATGTTAATTTATATTTATATATTATATAGTGTGTGTACAGGTTTGTGTTGCACAATTGATCAATTAGAATGAATTTCCGAACATTCGAGCTGCGTTAGAGATGTTGGTTTCGGAAAACAGGTTTCCATCGTTTTTTCCCCAAGAGGTTTTTCGTTGGTTTTTCCTGACCGCCAACGCAGACACAGTGGCATGTGATTAACCTGTATGTGAAGACGTGCCGGTCCCTTAATGTGTAAGCATTTCCTGTAACATAATCCTGGTTACCAAGATCCTGTTCGAAAGGATCGCGACTCTCGCGGTGGAGGAATATGTGTAATGTTCGCGACACACATCATATATAGGCGTAGATATGAACTAGAATTTGACTCATCAATATTATGGTTTGAATATTCTCTAAGAAAAGTCATATCCTACTGGGAATGTCATATAGATCAGACCAGTACTGTGATCCAAACTATTGGGTGTACTTAGAATCATTGATATCAGACGCACTTGACATAACCGAACATATTATTATGCACGGGTTACTACAATTCCAACCTTCTAGAAAATTCCTCGAAGTTGAAGGAAATAATAGACCGATATAGCATCAAAAACGTTATAACTTCCCCTACAAGAGTGGCACAATCATCGAGTACATTATTAGACCCAATTATTATCGGCAATTCCCTTCATGTACTAGAAGCTGAAGTAATAAACCCGGGAGTCTCTGACCACTTAGGTGTATATGTGTCATTAGCTTTTGATTATTCACAAGTGACTTCGTTCCAGAGAGTAGTATGGAACTACTCCAGAGCAAATTTTGAAAGAGCCAACGAAATACTCGGTAACACAAACTGGGATGATCTCCTTAAGTGCCTCGACACCGATTCAGCTACCATACTTTTCCAAAATAAATTTATGTCAGTAATGAACGATACAATTCCCCAATCCACTGTTACGGTTCGGCACAAGGATAAAATCTGGTTTAACTCAGAAATCCGAAGAGAAATTCGCAAACGCGAAAGGCTACGAACCAAAGCCATAAAAAATAATAATCCCAACACATGGCAAAAATATAAGCAATGTCGAAATAAAGTAAATAACATGAAAAAGTTCGCGAAATCGAAATTTGATGAAAAATTGGAAGACCGCATGAAAGAATCATCATCTCCCCGCGAATTATGGCAACTAATGAATTACCTACTATGTAAAAAGAAAACAACGAATGTTCCACCCATATACTGCTCGAATTCCCATATAAATACCATAAACTTAAATGGAACCGTGTACGCGACTAATGATCTTGACAAGGCTAATATATTAAACCAGAGCTTCATTTCTAACTCATCAATAAACGACAGTTTACCTATGTTCAATTCTCGTTGTAACAACACGATGGAGGACTTTGAGTTCACCGAAGATGAAATAATTTTGGCAATTAAATTGAACAAAGCCCATGGCTACGATGGAATTAGTGCAAAATTGTTCCTAGCTACCGCAGAATCAATTGCTCGTCCATTAGTTTTAATCTTCAGAAAATCTCTTGATAGCATGACATTTCCATCTGTATGGAAAAGGGCTAATGTTGTCCCCATCTTTAAAAAAGACGACCCCGCTGATAGCAAGAACTATCGTCCTATTTCCCTTCTACCCTGCTTGGGAAAAATATTTGCGAAAGTTGTATTAAAACAGATCAGGGATTTCTTTAAAAACAAAACAATTACTATTCTTACGTCAATTGGGTTTCATGCCAGGGCAAAGCACTTCTCATCAACTCATAGCTCTTTACAATCACCTGTGTCAATCTCTCGACAATGGACAGTATACATGTTCTATTTTGTGTGATATATCAAAGGCATTCGAGAGAGTTTGGCACAGGGGACTAATACATAAACTTTCAAGTTATGGAGTTCGTGGTAAACCTTTGAAATGGCTAGGAGACTATTTAAATAACCGACAGCATGCAGCGCGTATTAGTCAACAACAGCTTTTCTAGCTATGATGTCATCCCAGCGGGCGTGCCACAAGGCCATATCCTAGGCCCGTTTCTATTTTTGCAGACAACATCTGTTCTGTTACGAGAATGTACGCTGACGACACTTGCATTACTAACGAGCACTATGATCTAAATGAATTGGCGCAAACCATGAACAAGGATCTTGAAAACATATCAAGATGGTCAAACAATTGGCTAGTCAATTTTAATCCCTCAAAAACGATGGGCATGTCGTACTCATTGACTGGCACATACGACGATACTCCTAATTTAACCTTTAATAATGATACTATATCCTTTGTCGAGACACATAAACACCTCGGTCTTGAACTCCAATAAAATATGTCATGGAACAATCATATCAATGCAACTATTAAAAGAATAGCCTCGCGTTTATCACAACTAAGAAGATTTAAATACCAGCTCGATAGGAATACCCTAGAAAACATATATTAAACGTATATTTTACCATTATACGATTATGCTGATGTAGTATGGGCAAATGCACCTAAATATCAAATGGATAAACTTGAACGGTTACACATTGATGCAGCCAGAATAGTCAGTGGACTCACACGATCAGTCTCTGATATAAACACAATGAAAGAAGTAGGATGGCCCCCACTGAGGAGGAGGCGTGAATTAAACAAATTACAAACTGTGTACAACATTATCAATCGGAATGCCCCTATTTATCTCACAAACATATTATCACCCAGTATAGCTGACATATCAGAGTATGAATTCAGATATCCCGAAATTTTTTACACATATTTCAGTAACACTGAGAATTACAAAAAGTCATATTTCCCTTCAACCATAAACGCGTGGAATTACATGCCGTCCGTAATAACAGATGCCCCCACAATTTCAGATTTCAAAACTTATCTTAGAATAATTGACCCCGTCACTAGACGCCCGAGGTATTTCTACATGGGACGCAGGCAATGTAACGTACTTCACGCAAAATAACGGAACTATTGCAGTGATCTATATAAAGTCTGATAAATTCCAAAACTACATATCTGACAGTCCACGTTGCGCATGCGGCAATCAATGCGAATGTGCATATCATTACCTTTTCATGTGTTCCCTGTACCAATCAGAACGAATAGAAATGTATCATTCGCTGAACAGAGAAGGACTCAAATTAATACATATGATTAGATTAGATTTATTTATTATAGTGACGTTATGTTAACAAACATCCGGCCCATAGGGCCTATAAGTCACTTGGTACACAAATACAATATTATTATTAATGCATGTTTTGGCTATTTAGATAGTTTTTTTTGTCTGATTGAATATGCCTGAGATATAAACCGAGCAGTATGTACAGCACAATTATTTACACAGTGTGCCATGATATCTACATCAGAATGAATGATTTACTTTCTGGCATCCAAACATATATATAAAACAAAATTGTTCAAAATAGTACAACATTTTATTACGGAAACTAAACGTTTTTGACAAATTATATTAACTTAATTAATAAGTAGGACATAAATATGTTTATTGTTGTTTATTGTTTTTTTTCTCGACCTGGTACTTGCTCGGTCATAACAATGTTTTAAATAAACACAAACGACGTTGGCACCCCCACCACCTTACATCATCCTTTCCTAACGATCCGCAAAGATCACCCTTCACCAGTCACCATTCTCTCACATTCCACACAGCTGTAAATAAGTAACTTTTTGGGCCACTTTGTCAATTATGTAATTTTGTAACAATGTATACCGGGGAGGGGCTCATTAAGTTATGTAACTTGTGCCCCAATCCACTTTGTATTATTACAAATAAAATATGTTTAAAGTAAAGTGTAAGCATGTATACCAATAAACGCTGATGTCGACCCCTAGTGGACTCCGGCGCGGCTTGATGGCAATGATAGTGTTATCATTATTGGAGAATTGAGAATACTCAATATTATCAAGAGGACTTTATATAGTAACATAAACCGTCATTCCAGTACTAGTCGCTACCTAATTTATCTACCACAGGATCTCATACCAGCATTGGTGGAATTTAGGAAAGCAAACAATAGAGTGCCAAACGAGCTTTCAAGGTGGCGAAAACACGAGAGTTTTACTATGTAAAATGCTGTTCGGAAATATGTGACGAGTATCATATTCTTTTGATCTGGGACAATTTTGTCACAATCAGAAGAAAATACATTCCTGACTATTACTGGTTGAACCCTTCACTAGAAAAGTTATATGGCCTCCATGCTTTTGAATATTGAACCCTCAGCACATCCATCCCCGCCCGTAAATTAACCCTCAGCAAATCCTCTCCCTGTCCGCAAATTGACCCTCAGCACATCCACTCGCCGCCTGTATATTAACCCTCAGGACATCCACTCCCCGCCCGCAAATCAACCCACAGCACAGCCATTTCCCGCCCGTAAATTAACCCTCAGTACATCCACTCCCCGCCCGTAAATTAACCCTCAGCACATCCTCTCCCCGCCCGCAAATTGACCATCAGCACAAATCCACTCTCCGCCTGTATATTAACCCTCATGACATCCACTCCCTGCCCGCAAATTAACCCTCAGCACAGCCTTTCCCCGCCCGTAAATTAACCCTCAGAACATCCACTACCCGCCCGTAAATTAACCCTCAGCACATCCACTCTCCGCCTGTATATTAACCCTCATGACATCCACTCCCCGCCCGCAAATCAACCCTCAGCACAGCCATTCCCCGCCCGTAAATTAACCCTCAGCACATCCACTCCCAGCCCGTAAATTAACACTCAGCACATCCACTCCCCGCCCGCAAATTAACCCTCATGACATCCACTTCCCGCCCGTAAGGTAACCCTCAACACATCCACTCCCCGCCCGCAAATTAACCCTCAGCACATCCATTCCCCGCCCGTAAATTAACCCTCAGCACATCCACTCTCCGCCCGTAAATTAACCTTCAGCACATCCTCTCCCCGCCAGCAAATTAACCCTCAGCACATCCACTCTCCGCCTGTATATTAACCCTCAGCACATCCACTCCCCGCCCGTAAATTAACCCTCAGCACATCCACTCTCCGCCCGTAAATTAACCCTCAGCACATCCTCTCCCCGCCCGCAAATTAACCCTCAGCACATCCACTCCCCGCCCGCAAATGACCCTCAGCACATCCACTCTCCGCCTGTATATTAACCCTCATGGCATCCACTCCCCACCCGCAAATCAACCCTCAGCACAGCCATTCCCCGCCCGCAAATTAACCCTCAGCACATCCACTCCCCGCCCGTAAATTAACCCTCAGCACATCCACTCTCCGCCTGTATATTAACCCTCATGAAATCCACTCCCCGCCCGCAAATCAACCCTCAGCACAGCCATTCCCCGCCCGTAAATTAACCCTCAGCACATCCACTCCCAGCCCGTAAATTAACACTCAGCACATTCACTCCCCGCCCGCAAATTAA